>CADDIJ020000327.1:0-79341 GCA_902809745.2 Tetradesmus lagerheimii | reverse complement strand
CGCTGATCCCCTGCCTGTTCCTGGTGCTGGGAGCAAACCTGGCTGAGGGGCCTGGAGCAGCACAGGTGAGGCCCCAGTTCATGCTGTCCGCTGTAACAGCAGTATGTGTGTGGGGGGGGGGGTGCACTGCAACAGCAGCACGTATGTGTTGTGCAGCACATAAGGCCGTCACCGGTGCTGGGGGCAAACCTGGCTGAGGGGCCGACTAGCGACTTGTGCTGTGTGCCCAGATAAAGTTGCAGCTGCACTGTACATGATTCTGTTCCTGGTGCTGGGGGCAAACCTGGCTGAGGGGCCTGGAGCAGCACAGAGAGGGTGCCTGCAACAGCAGCTAGTGTATGCGTTGTGCAGCCTGAGGTATTGTAGCTGCGCTGATCCCCTGCCTGTTCCTGGTGCTGGGGGCAAACCTGGCTGAGGGGCCGGGCGCAGCACAGGTAAGGCACCTGCAACAGCAGTTAGTACTGTGGGGAGACTGCACCGGTGTGATTTGCGCAAGCAAGGTTGAGGTCTTGCTGCAAACGTGTACGCAGGCATCTGTCTGCTCCTGCTCCGCGCGTCTTGTTCTGCCTCAGTAACCTAGATGCTGTTACGGAAACTGCCCCTACCTCATATTGGTACACATATGTCATGCACCACCCAGCTGTGCTTTGTTTTCTGCTGCTGGGAATGGTGGTGGTGCTGCTGCTGATGATGTTGCTTGTTGCAGGTGCCCCCAAAGCTTCTGCTCAGCATGATCGCCGGCAAGCTGCTGCTGCACCTGCTGGCAGACATGGCCTTTTTGCTGCACATCTCCTCACTTGCTGCCTTCTTTGTCGCTGCTGCTGCTGCTGCTGCTGCAGGTGCCTCCCAAGTTCCTGCTCAGCATGATTGCCGGCAAGTTGCTTCTGCACCCCTTAGCAGGCATGGGACTGGTGCTGGGTGCGCTGCAGCTGCAGCTGCTGCCCCAGGGGTTGGACCCGCTTGTGCCGCTTGTCATGATGACGGTGTGGGTGACACCAACTGCTGTGCTGGTGCATTCGCTGGCCACCATGCTGCAGGTGCGGCTTGTAGATGTTGTATGAGTGCAGTGGTGTCAGTTGTGCATTGTGGGTGCTGCTGTTCAGGGCGCTTGTCATGATGACGGTGTGGGCGACACCAACTGCCGTGCTGGTGCATTCGCTGGCCACCATGCTGCAGGTGTGGCTTCTGGATGTTATGTGCATGCAAACACTTCTCCGCTATGAGTGCGCTTTCATGTTTGGTGCCTCTTGTGGTGTAAATGCTGTGGGCGGACAGCAACTGCTCTGCTGATGCATTACGCCAACTTCATGCTGCAGGTAAGGCAAGTTGCGTGCTGCATGCAGCTGGCAGTCTGCACGTGCAATGTCACGTCAATCCCAAACCCGGTTGACCTGCCTGTATAGAAGCGTCAGGTTGACCAGCTGTGCATGCTGGCTGTTGAACCAAACTTCAACTTAGCGCTTTGACAAGATCCTGCTGCGGGTACCGCAACACGCCGCCTCACGCCACCGCGACTGCGGCTGCTGCTGCTGCTGCTGCTGCTGCAGAATGGCGAGGACCAGGTGTCCTGCTACCTGTTCTGGCAGTACTTGGCCTCGCTGGTGACCCTGCCAGCCTTCATGGCGCTCTACCTGCAGCTGCTGCAGAGCGGGCAGCTGGCTGGTTGAATGCAGACGCGGCTTGGAGTGGAGTGCGTGCCCTGCTCACATCAGCGGGTAGCACGGTTGACACAACAAACGGGTTTTATGTTTCATGGCTAATTACCCAGCCCGTTGCAGCTCATGACAAGGCAGCCAAGTATGTGAGGAGCATTGGGCGTTACTGTGCCAGCAGCAGGCGGCGCTTCACCACGCAGAGCGTGAGCCGGTTGGAACACTTGCGCTGAGCAGCACTTGTGGAAGCGCTGTGCTGGATGTGGGCTGCGAGCCATGTCTGCAGCAGTATTAGGAACAAGCTGCAGTGACACTTGCATGCATCACAGAATCATGCAGGAATCCTTCAGGCGTGTGCGCCATTCGCTGTGTAGCTTGAGCTGCAGCTGCGCTCGTTCCGCACTCGATGTGCATGTGCATGTTCATCATCTTCATCATCAACATCAAATTACCAAATCAAGCCATAGCATCAACGCCATCGGCCCCGCGCCCCCCCCCCCCCGCGTGTGCATGTTGAATGGTTGTGTGTGCACCACATGCTGAGCAGCCTGCTCTCCTGCTACTGCTGCTGCTGCAGGCGTGCAGCTGATCTTCAGCCATGTCATTCCACTGGGTGCTGTCTCAGGGTCAGACCAGCTCTTAAGTTTCTGGCAGCAGCTCATCATGAGCGGCGCAGTGTTGCCACTGGCGGCTGCTGCGGCGGCAGCTGCTGCGGCAGCAGCCAGAGCATGTGGGTGCACGATGTGGCACGCACTGCGACAAGGCTTCCACTCTCAGAGACTTGCTTGTATACAACCATCTGGCAAATGTGGGAGCGACACAGGCTGCCCAATATGCCAATTGCTGTTATGCCTGAAGGATGCCGCAGCAGCGACTGCATTGTGTTCAACATTTGCGGGTTGTTTGGCAGATGCAGCTTTACAGTCTGTATCATCATCATCATCAGCAGCAGCAGCAGCAGCAGCAGCATCAGCATCAGCATCAGCATCAGCATCAGCATCAGCATCATCATCATCAAATTACCAGATCAAGCCATAGCATCAACGCCATCGGCCCCGCGCCCCCCCTGGGGCGGAAGCAAGAGGGAGCACCGCTCCATTATGTTTGCAACTATTACGCACATCCCAAGCTTTCACAAGAAACGCAGCAATGCTCCTAGACACCAGTCGGCAAACCCCCTTGCTACCCCAAACATCATCAGAAACAAAACGCAACAACTTGGTCGATGCATCAGTCAATGACAATACATTGCGCAATTTTCCAGCGCCACCAGCAACTGTCTGTTGCAAAACAGACCGAATCTCATCCAACATAGTATCTCTTTGAGCAGAAGTGGCAGGACAATCAAACATCAGATGTGACAAAGACTCAACATTCTGACCACAAGCAGGACACCCTGTATTAGAATCTGCTCTGCTACCCCCATAACGACTGGTACGCTCGTGCACACAAAGACATCCCATGCGAACAAGCATCAGCAACTCAACGCCACGTGTTGGCGCACCAGCACACACAAATGGCCTGGGCCGTTTGAAGCGCATGGCATCAGCATGCGTAGGGTGAACATGCATGACATAACGGCTCAAAGTAGAGTGTTGCAGTGATTCACAAGCAATTCTATCGGCATGCAACTTCTTGACCTGACAGCTGATGTGACTCTTGCATGCACTAGCGCGATCAGCCGCCGCTGCAACATCCACACCATACTTGCACAACAAACTCTGCACATACTTATGCCACGGTGTTACTGCAACAGCACCACTGGGGCGCTTCCACTCAGCAGAAAATACCTGACGTGGCAGCCTGGAATCCTGCAATCGTTGAACCCTAAAGTAATACTCCATTAGTTAGTTAGTTAGTTAGTTACACAGCCTACAGTGTTGGTATCCTTGTCATACAAATTAGTGTTCATGAATAGAGAAATTATAGAGAAATTATATTTGTAATTGGGCATGAACTGGATTTCTGCTGCTATGGGGCCAAAACATAGGAGCCAGGTGAGTAGAGCTGGGGTATGGCTTTCTAAACGGGTGTTGAAAAACATGATGATGATGATGAAAAACACGGACGACACTATTGGTCTCACCGAACTGACTATGGTTGGAGCCATAACATGGCCAGGTGTGGGGGTGAAAACCAACCTAAAACCCCATTGCCCTCTGATGAAGCCACATGTGCAATGGCTTCACACCCCATTCAGCCAGCAGAATCGAGGAGCAAGGACGCTCTTTGCCACAACGCATTGCGCATTTAATGATGTCAGTCTGCACTTTGTCAATATGCTGTAACTGCCTTGTAGTTGACGGGAACCAGACCTCACTGCCATACTCAACAATTGGGCGAATGCATGTCAGCAAAATGATACGCTTGACTTCCACACTGATGAGCTGGCTCTTCCAGATTGGCATGAGCCCACCCTTCACGCGATGCACTATTGCCAACATCTTCTCAAAGTGCGTGTTCCAATTGCAAACATTGTTGAACCACAAGCCAAGGTATGTTTTGGCCCCATAGCAGCAGAAATCCAGTACATGCCCAATTACAAATATAATTTCTCTCTTCATGAACACTAATTTGTATGACAAGGATACCAACACTATAGGCTGTGTAACTAACTAAGGTAGCAGTACTCTGGCACAACACGCACGGGAACACCATTCCAAACGATGCCAGAATCAGCCAACTGGCTGGGCTGTCTAGCTGGTGAGACATGCATGACAGCAGACTTCAAGCTATTCAGCTTGAAACGCCACTTACAACTGTAATAATAAACTGTTGCAGCAACAGCCTGAACCTCAGCCAGGGATCCGCACACAGCAACAAAATCATCAGCCTGCATGGCTGCCACAACCTGACCAGCCGGTTCATCAGTAGGGCCCATCAAAGTGATTCCAGGGTGCTTTGCATGCACCTCATGCAGCAGATCATCAATGAAGTACAGGTACAGTGTTGGGGAGATAACATCACCCTCATGCAGACCAAGGGCACATGTGAAGCTGTCAGTGACGTGGCCTTCGTGGGACACCACGCGGCGGACACCCTGATACACGTTGTAAAGCACACGGAACATCTTCCCGCGCACACCTATATCCCACAGTTTTTGGAAGAGCCCATCAAGCCACACTGTCGGAAAAGCCTTGTAGGTGTCAACAAACAGCACAAAAGAATCCTTGCCTTCAGCTTTCCGCCCACCCAACACCTCACTTAGCACGCTCTGGTGGTCGGCACAGCTGCCTTAGGACGAAAGCCGTTCTGGCTCTCATGCAGCAGAGGCGTTTCTGTTGCTGCTGCTGCTGTTGCTGCTGCTGTTGTGCCGGCTGTTGCTGCTGCTGCTGTGCCGGCTGCTGCTGCTGCTGTTGTGCCGGCTGTTGCTGCTGCTGCTGCTGCTGTGCCAGCTGCTGCTGCTGCTGCCGTTTTGAGCTGTCAGTCTGTAGCCCGCCTTCTTCAAACTTGATTAGGCGCTGGTTGAGAACGCTGGTGTAAAACTTGTAGAGCATGCTGAGCAGAGTGATACCACGGTAGTTGGTGGGGTCTGTCAAATCACCCTTCTTGGGCATGTTCACAACTGTGCCTGGCACCTGGTGCACCTGCTCAAGTTCCCACATCAGCTTGCAATACTGTAGCAGCATATCAGTGGCTGTGCTGCCTCCATATTTAAGTAGCTCATTGACAATGCCCTCCTCAGCCGGGTTGCCGGCTTTGCCAGTACGCAGCCTCTGCATGCAGTCAGACACTTCATCAGCAGTGATGGGCAGGTCAAGCGGGGTGGCAGGGGAGTCAGCAGAGTCCTGCAGGTATTGTTGCACGTTAGTTGCGACTTAAGACATGTGCTGAGCATCAAACTGGGGATTGGAGGAAGCAAATGCTGCATGGCTGCCAATACGCTCATAATGACACTTGAAAGCATCAGCTTTCTCAGCTGGGGTAGATGCCACATGCCCAGAGGGATGCTGCATGACACTGTAAACTGCCTCGCTGACATTCTTTGGGCACAGACGGCGCACAAGCTGCCACATATCCTTTTCTCCAAGCCAGCTGTCATCATTCAAGCGGTCTGTGTAAGCAGAAGTGATTGCATGCTCGCACTACTTTCTTACTGCTTTTCTGCTGCTTTGACCAGCTGTGCTGTCACCTTCTGCTGCTGTTTGAAAGCAGCGTAATCTGTCACGAGGCCCGACTGCTTGTAGCGCTCATAAGCCTGCACCCTGTCCCGCCTAGCATCTGTGAGCTCCTGAGACCACCATGGGAAGGACCTGCCAACCCAAACCTTCTTGTAGCCAAAGCTGGCATTGACAGCGTGACGAAGGGCTGCCAACATCTGTTCATGGGCTTGCTTCACTGCATTACTTGCTGTTAATTGACCTGCAGAAGCCTGTTGATGCAAAGCATCAATTGCGGATGTGTAAGCTGCACCCAGCTGTCATCATCATCATCATGTTACCCATTAAGCCATAGCATCGACGCCATCGGCCCCGCGCCCCTCAGGAGCGGAAGAAAGAGGGAGCACTGCTCCATTGTGTTTGCAATTATTACGCACATCCCAAGCTTGGACAAGATACTCAGCAATGCTCCTAGATATCACTCGGCACACCCCCTACTACCCCAAATATCATCAGAAACAAAACGCAACAACTTAGTGGATGCATCAGTCAACGACAACACATTGCGCAATTTTTCAGCGCCGCCAGCAACATCACGCAAAACAGACCGAATTTCATCAAGCATAGTATCCCTCTGAGCAGAAGTAGCGGGACAATCAAACATCAGATGTGACAAAGACTCAACACCCTGACCACAAGCAGGACATGCTGTGTTAGAATCAGCTCTGCTGCCGCCATAACGACTGGTACGCTCATGCACGCAAAGACAGCCCATTCGAACACGCATCAGCAACTCAATACCACGCGTTGGCGCACCAGAACACAAAAAGGGCCTAGCCCTTTTAAAACGCATGGCATCAGCATGTGTAGGGTGCACATGCGTGATGTAACGGCTCAAAGTAGAGTGCTGCAGTGATTCACAAACAATTGTGTCTGCATGCAGCTTCCTGACCTGACGGTTGATGTGATTCTTGCACGCATTAGCTCGATCAGCCGCCACCTCAACATCCACACCATACTTGCAAAGCAAACTCTGCACATACTTATGCCAAGTTGTCACCGCAACAGCACCACTAGGGCGCTTCCACTCAGCTGAGAAAACCTGACGTGGCAAACGCGAATTGTGCATACGCTGGACCTCAAAGTAATACTCCATCGCCCTCTGATGAAGCCACATGTGTAATGGCTTCACACCCCATTCAGCCAGAACAAGTGAAGTGCAAGGGCGCTCCTTGCCACAACGCATTGAGCACTTGATGATGTCAGTCTGCACTTTGTCAATCTGTTGCAGTTGCCTTGCAGTTGACGGAAACCAGACCTCACTGCCATATTCAACAATCGGGCGAACGCATGTAAGCAGAATGATACGCTTTATTTCCACGCTGATGAGCCGGCTCTTCCAAACTGGCATGAGCCCACCCTTCACACGATGCACTTTTGCAAACATCTTTTCAAAGTGCGTATTCCAGTTGCAGGCATTGTTGAACCACAGGCCAAGGTAGCAGTACTCTGATACAACAGGCACAGGCACACCATTCCAAACGATGCCAGAATCAGCCAACTGGCTGGGCTGTCTAGCTGGTGAGACATGCATGACAGCAGACTTCAAGCTATTCAGCTTGAACCGCCACTTACAACTGTATTCATAAACTGTTGCAGCCACAGCCTGAACCTCAGCCAGAGATCCGCACACAGCAACAAAGTCATCAGCCTGCATGGCTGCCACAACCTGACCAGCAGGTTCGTCACAAGGGCCCATAAGGGTGATTCCAGGGTGCTTTGCATGCACCTCATGCAGCAGATCATCAATTAAGTACAGGTACAGTGTGGGGGAAATAACATCGCCAGCTGTGACAGAGCGTCCTGATATGACTCGAGTTCGGTTGACTGCTCCCCGTTCTGCAACCGGAAGTCCTTGGGCTGCGCGTTGAGGCGCAGCACAACCTGTTTGGCAGGGCGGTGCACAATAGGCCTTACAAAGCGGGCAAATACAGGCAGGTGGTCAGTCGCAGCCGTAGTGTGCGTCCCAACTGTGGCTGTTGGTCTGGCAACAGCGTCGCAGGGCATAGCAATGTCAGCAGAAGCAATTATGTAATCAATCAAAGAGCCCCGCCTGGTGCCGCCGTGTGACCTGTCACATGTAATGTGCTGGTGAGGGGAGGTGGGCGCTGTGCGGGCATTGAGGGAGTACAAGTTAGTGGCGTTTAGGATTGAGAGGAGCATGCGGCCATTGTCAGTGACGGTTGTTTCACCATGCATACCAGTACGCTCTTTTAGTCGACACGCGCATCCAACGCGTGCATTAAAGTCACCCATCACCACCACAGATCCCCTGCTAGACAGGTACTCCAGGTCCTCCTGCAGCGCTGCGTAAGCAGCTCTCCTCACTGTTGCAGACTTGCCCATGTCAGGCATGTAAACCACTGCAATAAACAACTTGCGCGCACCTCCTTGCCCTGGCATCACCAGCCACAGTGCTTCATCGTACTGCTGATCAGCAAACTGATACACTTTCACAGCGTTTGCAACTGAGGCATGCACGGCCACCCCAACACCGCCAGAGGCACGCTCCCCCTCCCTCACAACCCTGGGCTTACTCATGTAAATGTAGCCGGGGATGAGATCGGCAGGCAGCTGCTTTCCCTGTGCCTCCTTGGTTTCCACAAAGCCCATTATGCCACATCGGGGGTCCTTGAGCAGGTGATGAACCTCCACTAGTTTTAGCCCAGCCTTTGGCATGTTGTTGACATTGAGCACACCACAACTCAACCCACTGTCATTCGGCTGCACAGGTGCCCTGTTGGGGCGGTGACGGCGCTGTTGAGAGGCCCTGTTGCGGCGCTGCCTGTTCCTGCGGCCGTGCTGCTGGCTGGCACCACCAACACCAGGTGCTGCTGGCTGTGTGTTTCTGGGCAGCTGCTCCTCATCAGAAGGTATGCAGATGTAACATCAAGTACAATACTAGAGGCATGCCCAGCGCAGGCGTGGCCTGGCGCATGTCAAATACCAAGTCTAAATGCAGCCACGCGCCTGGCCCAATCACAAAGCCAAGAAGCACTGCATGAGGTCAAACCTACTGGGTCGCTGCTGGTCATCATGCAACATACACCAGCAGCTGCGTCACAGTGTCAGCTGACAAAGCATGCTCGTCACAAAGCAGTACACATGATCAAACACCTTGTACAGCGTGCGCCAACCCTTACAACCCCTCGAGTGTACCAGCTGTCATATGGATAAGCAGCACCACAATCAGGCGGCATGCTACATCGCAGGCAGTGATGTGCATGTCTTGCAAGACATTTGTGTGCCTGGCCCAATCACAAAGCCAGGAAGCACTGCACGCAGGGTCGTCTTCTAGAGTCATCTGCTAAACCTGCATTATCACAGCACAGTAGGTGATGCACGACAGCAGCTGCTTCATCGCAAAGCAGTACACACAATCAAGCGCTTGATACAGCGTGCCTGCCCCCCAAAGAAACAAAATTCCACGAGCTGCCAAATGTACAAGCAGCCGCAACCAGGAGGCATTCCTCATTGCATTCCGCGCTGTGCATGTTGCATGCACCTGGCCTGATCACAAGGACAGGCAGCACAGCCTGCAAGTGTATTCCCGTATGGTGACTGCTCACAATGAGCAATATTCCTGCAGCTAGTCAAGAGAAATGGCACCCAAGAATTCAATAATTCTCCGCCAATCATTTCGCACAGCACACATGTTGTGGCACATGTGTGCCATCATTGCATGAATCATCATTCAGACATCAGGCACAAAAGCCACATCAATGCCTCACCACCGCACCCACCATCTACTTTACGCCTCTTCGAAGAATTCGTCGCTGAGCACTAGCTCAGTGCCAGGCCCTGACACTATTAGCCGCGGCAGCAGCACAGCGGTAATTCTCTGCCAATCATTTTGCACAGCACCACGCGCCATAATTGCATGAATCATTCAGACACCAAGCACGCAAACGCCACGCTGATGCCCCAACACTGCACCCACCATCTTTCTACGCTTCTTCATCACTTAGCACTAGCTCTGTGCCAGGTCCTGACACCATCAGCCGCTGCAGCAGCACAGCATCAGACCTACCGCCGCCAACACCACCCTCCCCACCACCAACAAACCCTCCTGCTGCAGTTTGCCCCTGGCCTTCATCTTCCCATACTGTGCCCAACCCTCCTGCTGCTGCTGCTGTCGCAGCTCCACCAGTGGCCTGCGCAAGTGCCCCAGCCGCCATCGTACTTGCTGCTCGCAGCGCATTCAGACTGCCACGCACCAGCCGGCCACCTCTGTCTCTAGCCCACCGTCCGCCAGCCTGCAAGTGCACCTGGATGCTTGCAGGAAGCTCATTCACCATGTCTTCATCTGCCTCATCCCACATAGCTGCTGCTGCAGCGTCTTGGTTCGATCCTCCAGCTGCTGCTACAGCTTGTTTGTACGCTGTTGCCGGACCAGGGTGGTTTGCTGCTGCTGCTGCTGCTGCACGTCCTGCAAACGCGTCCTTTAGCGTGCCTGCTGCATGGCCAACTGCCATGGCTGATGCGCGGCGAGCTGCAGACACGACAGCAGCAGCACGGCTGCCAGCAGGCACCTCACCCACTGCTGCTGCTGCTGCTGCTGTGGGATTGCCGTAGCCGAATGCGTCCGATGAGTGGCCCCCAGCAGCGGTGCTGAACTTCCTACCAGGTGCATCGTGCTGGTCATACCTAGAGGCATCGCCAAGCTCGTAGCTGTCATCCTGCTTGCGCTGCTGCTGCTGCTGCCGCTGCTGCTGTGCCGTATGCCCAACAGCACCAGCATGTGCTGCTGCTGATGCAGGGGAGCTGCTGCTACTGCTGCTGCTGTGAGGCTTGCTCAACGCCCTGCCAGTGAGAAACGCTAGCACCGCCAGCAGCGCTGTTGCCAGCAGCAGCTGTACTGGTGTTGCATGAATGGTGAGCTGCTGGCTGCTGCTGTCAAAGGACACCAGTGGTGCAGCTGCAGCAGCAGCTGCTGCTGCTGCTGCTGCGCTTTCTGCATCTGTTGTATTGCTGTATGTGCCTGACTGCTCTGCAGCAGTTGGAGAAGGACGTTCGGAGCTGCTGTGGCTCCTGTTTGCACCTTGCAGGAACGCAGGTAGCACACTGCCTACTGGCCATGCAGGGCATATGTTGCCGCCAGCCGGGTCACTGCTGCTGTTGCTGCTGTCATGGGCAGCCAGCAACGTGCTGTCTGTGTATGCGGCATGCTCAGGGTGGCGATGCAGTAGCGCTGCAACTGCATACGCGGTGTCTGCGGGGCTCCACGCACCACATGCATGCAGCTGCTGCTTGAGTGCAGAGCAGCTGGTGATGCTGCTGCTGTTGGCTGCTGATGCTGGCACTATGGTGGGGCACTGCTGCTGCTGCTGTTGGTGTGGCTTGCTGGAAGTGCTGCTGTTGATTGCTGTGGCGGTGATGAACGCTGCTGCCGCTGCCTTATGTCCTGCTAGTGCGGCAGGAGGATGCTGCTCTTGCACAGTGTCAGCAGCTGCAGCAGTAGCTGTGGTGTTCGCTGCTGTGCAAGGCTTGCAGGAAGGCGCAGCAGCGGGAGCTGCAGGCTCCAGCACTGCCCAGGAGTAAGCGAAGCTGCGCATGTCAATCTCTGCTTCCAGGGAGGCGGCTCCTGCAAGGACACAAAACACAGGCAAAGATGGCCAAAGACTGCAGCCTAAAACAACGAGGCAGCGCAGACAACTCCCCATCCAAGCATGCGGTGCAGCCAATCACAACTACAGCTGCTCGTCTGCAAACCTAATATTCCAAGCTCTTGCAGGATGTGGGAGAACTGGGTGTCATCACCAGACTGACAAGTCAATCAGTAGCTGTAGCCAGCCGCACGATGAAATTGCTTTTAAAATTAACGAACAACATCAAACATGTCTTACCTGGCATCACCAGCTGGCTGGCAGTCCACAGGTATGTGGTGCGATCCAACTGCTGCTCTGCATACAGCGTCAGCAGCAGCGGCTGGCTCGCAGCAGCTCGCGCCGCCATGTTCCTCCTGCTGTTCTGTGCGCTGGTTGTGTTGCTGCGCGCAGGAGCTTGAGCTGTTGTTGTTGTGTTGCTTTCCTGCAAAGGAACCAGCAGCACAACCTCGTGCGCATGCGACGAAGCTCCTGCGGCTGCTGTCTTCCTGGGAATCGGCGTCTGTTGTTTGCTGCAAACCTTGAACACAGCTGCGTCCTGCTTTTGGGTTGACTTGATGGGCAGGGCTTGCTCTGTTGATGCTGCCTGCAAAGGGGATAGCACTACACGTATGCTGACGCATGAGCGCTGCTGCTGTGTTGCTGTGCTCGCGTCGTTGCCTCCAGCAGCTGTGTTGTTGCCAGAAGCATGCGTCAGAAACGACACAGTACTGCACAAGCAGCAGGCAACAACTCTGATGTGAGTAAGATTCCTGTGCATGTACAATCCACAGCATGCCAAAGTGTGTGAGTGGTGTAGCTGATGCTGCGGCATGATGTTGCTCACCTAAACAACAGCAGATGCTGTGTACCATGCAAGCTTGACGCCGGCTTCTGTTGCTGCATGCTGGCGTTCAATAGATCAGCATCTTTGCGTTGACCTCCTGCAACACTGTTGGCGCTCCGCACAGCAGCAGCAGGCTTGCTGTGTTTGGCCACATCAGGTGAGGGTGATGCAGCAGCATGGGCTGCTAGCAGCGCCGAGCACACAACCCAGGCGATGATCTGGTGCTGATGCTGCCGCAACATGGGCAACGACGCGAATAGTTGCTTTCAAGTTTACTCCTGCTGCACCAAGGTTAGGACAGAAGCATCAGTCAACGTTGCTTCGTCATGAATGCTGAAAGCGACTATGAAAGGTCTCTGTAACATATGGTCTTACCAGCAGGGCAGTAACAGGCGCATGATCGCCATCATGCCCCCCTTTTTTCAAACTGCTGTACCCTGACACACTCGTGCGTGGAGTCACCCACGATCGCCAGCCAGCCAAACGATGCTGTCAGCAGCTGCTTGCATCCACATCAAGGTTCGGCTGTTCTGCACTTGACGTGAACACAGCGGGTCATGTCGTGAAAGCAGCAGGAAGCAGATAGCACAACCTGTACTTCCCAGTGGTTGATCATGGCTGATCAGGTGATAGCAGCTATATCTGCGCTCTATAGAGCAGATGATTCAACAGTGCGCAGCGAGGCGGACCGCTGGCTGGAGCGGTGGCAGTCCTCTAGCGAGGCCTGGACGGTGGCCAATGCAGTCCTGCACAACCCAAGCAGCGATCCTGAGCACACGTACTTCTGTGCACAAACGCTGAAAACCAAGGTGGGCTTGCAATGGGTGCCGGACAGTCGCCAGTTCAGTTGGCAGTTGTCCTGCTGTTGCTGCTACTGCTGTTCTTTCATTCCAGTCAGCAGCAGCACGCACAGGTGCTGCTTATCAACTAGACTCCCATCCACCTACATCCCACAGCAGCTCTGCACCAGACACAAGCACGTGCCGCACCTGCTATGGCAGCATGTCGTGCTTGAATATCTGCACCGCAGCTGTGACTCTCCCACCTGCATCTCGATGTCCTACACCAACTGCTGCTCAAGGCATACACCTGCAACTGCTGCATGCTCTATCAACCCTCTTTGACTTGTCCTTCTCCTGCAACTGCTTGAACCCTTTACTCCGTCTTGATTTCTCCTGCAGGTCCAGCGTGACTTCGAGGAGCTACCAGCTGATGCAGTACCGCAGCTGCGAGACAGCATCCTGCAGCTGCTGCTGCGCTTTGGCCGTGGGGCACCTGCTGTCCGCACACAGCTGTGTCTTGCGATGGCCGCACTGGCTTCGCACCTGCCTGCAGCGCAGTGGTCAGAGGGTGGGGTTTTGCGGTGGCTGATGGAGCGGTTTAACGGCCAGGATCCTGCAACGGCCATGAGCTGCATGCTGGAGCTGCTGACTGTGCTGCCGCAGGTGCGCTGCACAAGCGTGCTATTGCAATTTTGCTAACAACAAGCATGGTAGACAGCAGAAGCAAGGATAGAGGCAACAGCAGCACGACAAATTTCAGGACCAGCAGCAGCTTGCTGGCATCTGACAGCAAGAAATTCAGCTCCTGTGTCTGCTGCGTGTCCATCATCCCACGCCGTAACGTTGGCTCCCAGCTTCTGTGCGACTCTGCACTACGATAACACCGCGGATGCATCGCCCACGTGGCAGCCTGGACACTGCAATACATGTGGATTTGGCCGTCCACAATAGGTGCCAGCTGTGTGTGCCTCTGTGTACCTTTGCAGGAAGCTGAGAGTCGCAAGATTGCGTGCCGCCCTGAGCGGCGTGCTGCATTTGCTGCTGAGCTGCGCGCAATCATCCCAGACGCGCTGCAGCTGCTCACAAGGTGACTAACAGAGCAGCAGCTGCAACTTGGCTGGAAACAGCTCTTGCAGAGGGAGCAGACGTAAACCATTGCAACAGTTGTGCTTGGCAGATGTGCAGTGCCAACAACTACACCGCTACGTTGCCGCTGCTGGTATTGGCCATGTTGCTGCCTCATGCAAGACATGCAGCTGATGCCTTAGATGCTACCATCGTTGCTTACTGCTATTGAACTGCCGCAGCTGCCTGTAGCAGCCCAGTCACATTGTACGTAGCCAGGCACTTTTATAGGCCATGTTCCTGCATGGCTGTAAGAGCTGCACTTGCCTCATGCTGTTTGTGTGCTGCCTGCTGGCGCCGCAGCTGCCTGTAGCAGCCTGGTGAGACTGTGCGCAGCCAGGCGCTGTTATAGGCCATGTCCCTGCAGGGCTGTAAGAGCTGCACCTCATGCTGTATGTATGTGCTGCTTGTCCTGCCTGCTGTCATTGCCGCAGCTGCCTGTCGCAGCCTGGTGAGACGGTGCGCAGCCAAGTGCTTGAGAGCCTGGGCTGCTGGCTGAAGCTGTCAGGGGGCAGCGACCTGCCTCAGGGCATGGCCAGCAGCCAGCTGGTTACTGCAGCACTGGATGGCCTGGCTGTGGATGGCACGTTTGATGCAGCAGTGGATGCGGTGAGTTGCGATGATGTTCTTGTTGTTTGTGCTTTGAGCAGTCTGGTAGATGGAATGGCTGGGGGTGGCGACAGCAGCAAAGCATGCAGTTGGCAACCAGCAGAGGTGCAGCAGTTGTGAGGTGCTGGCTGAAGCTGTCAGGGGGCAGCGACCTGCCGCATGGCATGGCCAGCAGCCAGCTGGTGACTGCAGCACTGGATGGCCTGGCAATTGATGGCACATTTGATGCAGCAGTTGATGTGGTGAGTTGCGGGGACTGCTGTTGTGTGTGCCTTGAAGCGGTGTGGTAGCTGGTATTGCTGGGGTTGGCAGGAGCAGCAGCAGCAAGCATGCAGCTGGCGACCAGCAGGAGGGGTTTCAGCAGTGAGATGCTTGCTGCTTGCGGTCGGGCCTCCTTCAGGGACAGCACTGGATGGCCTGGCAGTTGGCAGCACGTATGATGCAGCAGTTGATGCGGTCAGTGGGGATGACGGCTGTTGTTTGTGCTTTGGAGCGGTGTGGTAGTTGGCGTGGCTGGGGTTGGCGGCAGCAGCAGCAGCAGCAAGCATGCAGCTGGCCACCAGCGCGAGGTGCTGCAGTTGTGAGGTGCGTGCTGCTTGCGTTGGGCCTCCTTCAGGGATGTAGCGACCTGCCCCAGGCCACCGCAGCAAGATAGCTGGCTACTGCAGCAGTTGATGCAGTGAGTGGATGCTGATGCAGTGGCACTGTGCCTAAAAGGAGCCTTGAGGGTGGCCGGGGTTGGCAGCAATGCAACATGCACAGCAGCAGCAACGCAGCATTGTGAAGGTTTATGCAACCAGCCTGACCCATGTCATTCACCATGTGCGGTTCCCTCCCTCTTGCAGGTGGTGGAGGTGCTGATCTGCATGACTGGCAATCCTTCTACCTGCAAACGAAACCCACGCTAAGCTGTGGACCTATCACACGCCCGCACGATCGAGAAACACATTGTCATTTGCTGTTCATCGCAGGTGTTGGAGTTCATCTGGATTACTGTTGATCCTGCCACCCGCGTGCCCGACATCCCTTCTGACACTGCCAGCTGAAACTGCTCTGCCCAGATAACATGGCCTTTGTTATCTGCTTCCCCCTGCAGGTTGTGGATTTGATCTGGATCACTGTTGACCCCGCCACCTGCGTGCCCAACTCTGAGATGACAGGCCTAAGCCAATCAGCCAACTGACTGCTGTTTTGATTTGGCTGCTGTTACAGGTTGCTCAGCTCTTTGGGATTGACCAGGAATATGTCACAATTTAGCAGCACCCGCTGGTGTCTGCTGATTGGTTTAGGGCCCTGTCAGGGTTATTCATCAAACCAACCCTTCCTCTGCTGTTTCCTGGTCATCGCAGGTTGTTGAGCTGATCTGGATCACTGTCGACCCTGCCACCTGCGTGCCCAACCCTGAAATGACAGGCCTAAGCCAATCAGCCAATTGATCGTGGTTTTGATTCAGCTGGCGTTACAGGTTGCACAACTCATTGGGACCCACCAGGAACCTGTCACACATCAGCATTTTCGCTGGTGTCTGCTTCAAGGTTCTCCTCTTCAATCCGGCCCTTCCTCTGTTGTTTTCTTATTGTTACAGGTTGTTGAGTTGATTTGGATCACGGTTGACCCTGCCACCTGCGTGCCCAACCCTGAGATGACCGGCCTGGCGCAGCTGCTGGTGGGCCGCGTGATGGCGCTGCGGCCACGATTCAGCGTAGCACTGCACAAGGCCACCGCAGGTGCGCTTGCACACACGAAATATGACACATGCAGGGTGTAGACAGATAGAGCATTGCGTGATGGCGCTGCGGCCACGATTCAGTGTGGCACTGCACAAGGCCACCGCAGGTGCGCTTGCACACACGAAATATGACACATGCAGGGTGTAGACAGATAGAGAATTGCGTGATGGCGCTGCGGCCACAATTCAGTGTGGCACTGCACAAGGCCACCGCAGGTGCGTGAAGTGCATGCCTGTAACGGTGCTGCCTGGCTAGCAGCAGCAACAGCAGCAGATGCAACACTACCTGGCGTGGCGCCGCATCAGGCCACTGCAGGTGCGTGCGCGAGTTGGGGATGACAAAGGACTGTCAGGGCGCAGCGCACAGTGCAAGCAGGCTTGGTGCGGCAGCAACAGTGCTAGGGCTAATTTGCATGCATGTATAGGTGCTGACTGGCTAGCAGCAGCAACAGCAGCAGATGCAGCATAAGTCGCCGTGCCACTGCACATGGCCATTGCAGCTGCGCTTGTACGCACGACTTATGGCACATGCAGGAGGAAGACAGATAGAGCACTGCGTGATGTCATCACACTGCACCTGCTAATCCTGCTGTTGATCGCATGACACATCATCATCTGCTGCTGCTGCTGGTGCTGCTGCTGCTCTGCAGAGTCAGAGGCCCGCAATGGTGGCAATGACAATGACAATGACATCAATGACGAGTTTGATGAAAATGCCCTGCACTTGCAAATCACACTATTGAGTGCACAACACATCTGCTGCTGCTGCGACTGCTGTTGCTGCTGCAGAGTCGGAGGGCCGTGACGGCGGCAATGACAATGACGTCGATGACGAGTTCGATGACGACAGCGAGACAGTGAAGGGCATGGCGCGCCTCTTCTGCGAAGTGGCAGAGGCATACATCCAGCTGGTGCTGGCAGCAACGCCAGAGGTGCGGACATGCTCTCAATGTTGTGTGTGTTTTTTATGCTTCATGTTGCACCAGGCAGCAGTTGTGAGGTGTCTTTGGCGACTCCTTGTAAATGGGTGTTAGTTATTTGCTGTCGTTTGACAGTGGCAGCTGGTTGCAGCGCAACCTCAAATGCACGGAGCACTGCTAGACGTCGCTGCCCACCTGCAGCTACAAAGTAAACTACACACGTGGCTTGAGCGCATTTCAAACTTTTGTGAACTTAACTTCATCTCATCATCCCCTGCAGGTGCTGCCTCCCGTAGAAGCCCTGTTGGACGTCACCGCACATCCCGAGCACGACATTTTTTCGATGAGCTTTGGCTTCTGGCACAAGCTGTCGCGCCAGCTCAGCATGACCAGCCTGCAGCAGCAGCAGGAGCAGCAGCAGCAGCCAGGATCGCCGGTGCAGCCGGCAGCAGCCGCCGCAACAGGCGCAGTAGCGGCAGAGCAGCAGCGACGGCGGGAGTTTTTCCGGCCCGCATTTGAGAAGCTGATCAGTATGGTGCGGGGACGCATGAGGTGCGTTGTTGGTGGGGCTAGCGCACGCCAACGTGCTCAAGTGCGTTATGTGCTTCTTGTCGTGTGCGACCATGAGACACAGCTGTCCTGCATCATGCTCACATGATGTGCGTGCGTGCTGACAGCGCAATCTGTCTCACGGACACTGCAGAGCTGCTGGTACTGCAACAGCAGCCTTGCGTGTGAAGCAGTTGTGCAACATGACATTTCCATCACAGCGCCTGTAATGATCATATCATACACCTCTGCTGCCCGACCAAGCAGCACTGTCATGGCATGTACATTTCACCTACACACTCCCCCTGCAGGTTGCCAGACGGTTACACCAGCATGCGCAACAGCGAAAAAGCAGACTGGCGCCGCTACCGCCATGCCTGGGCAGACGTGCTGGTCGACGCCTCTGATGCTGTGGGCCAGCAGCGAGCGCTGCAGCTGCTGCTGATGCCGCTGACGGAGGTCAGCCAGGGGGTTGCTGCAGGGCGGGAGTTTGACTGGAAGACAGCTGAGCTGGCGCTGCACTGCGTAAGGTAGGGTGCGCAGATATTGTATGAGAACGTAGCGTGTTTGTTCTCCCTGGTGTGTTTGTGCTGTTTGGGTGTTGCTCCGTGACCAGGGATTAGGATTGAACTGTGTATGCAACTCATCCTCTGTTGTGGTCTGCCTAAGGACAGCATGTGTGTTACATGGAATGATGCCGCTGATGGAGGTCAGTCAAGGGGTGGCTGCTGGGCGTGAGGTTGACTGGAAGACGGCTGAGCTGGCGCTGCACTGCGTGAGGTGGGCTTTTTGGCAGTGTAATGACTGTTATAACGGTGCATAAGACTGTTGAACATGGCCCTGGTGCTGTGGGGCTGCGCGCTTGTAATCAAGGGACTGCAGAGCGTGGCTGCGATTTGTGTAAAGGACGCGGGCCACTATAGGGGAGGCGGGGGGGGGGGCGCTTGGCGGCCAGGTGGCAGCTGTGTGTGAAGTAACTGTTGACTGCTGCTGATACCGCTGACGGAGGTCAGCCAGGGCGTGGCTGCTGGGCAGGAGTTTGACTGGAAGACAGCTGAGCTGGCGCTGCACTGCGTGAGGTAGGGGCGCAGATACCCTTCTAGGACGTAGCGTGTTAATTCGTTTTGGTGTGCTGTGCAGCTGTTGCTCTGGGCTCGGGCTCTCAACGTGGCATGCATGCCGTCTGCGCCAACAGACCCCACGCTGGAGCAGCTCATGACAGCTGCGTGCTGCTATGCATGTGTGGTCACCGCAAAGTCACCCTATAAATCTGCTGCTGGTACCACTGCTGCGTGCATACATTCTTGACACTGCAGAAGCGGGGCAAGCATGGTCCTGCTGTATGGTACTTTGACACCGTCCTGTCAATCGCTAAACACCTCTACACCGCTGGCTGCTGCTGTTCGTGCACTCTGGCCTGCTGCAGGAGTTTGCTGCTTTGTGTTGAGGCTACTGCTTGTCATACGCCGTCATGCCGAAGCCATATCTCGCCTTTAAGAACTGACTGCACAACCCTGCTGTCCACATTTCAATGGCACTGCAGGAGTGTGGCGTGCATGCCATTTGCGCCAACAGAGCCCATGCTTGAGCAGCTCTTCACAGCGCTGCCTACGCTGCCACCAAAGCCAGCGCAGCTGCCCTACACGTCATCGCTGCTGCTGTCAGCGTACGCGGAGTGGCTCGATAAGGCTATCAGCGCTGGGCGATGCGTCAACCTTATACCACAGTGAGCGGCACCCTCTGCTGGATGCTTGGGGAGTAGCAGTTGTTGCTGGACTCCAGAGACTGTTCGGTGCATGGCTTGCTGTGTTGGTATTCTGTTGGCGCATGCTTGCGATGTGTTCGTGAGCGTACAAAAGCAGCAGCAACTCAATATCGTATGCTCGCTCCCACTGAAATGAGCGCTGTCTGTTGGACGTTCCTGTTTCAATCGTGTTTGCAGGTTGCTGCAGATGCTGCTAACAGCGCTAGGTGACCCAGTGTCAGCGCCAGCAGCAGCAATCGCCATCCGCGACTTATGCGACTGCTGCGGCAAACACATGGGCACACCGCACATTCTAGAGCAGCTCATGGCGCTCTACCAAAAGACCCTGGAAGCAGGTGCAGCGACCAAAACAGCGGCAGCAGCAGCTGCGGCAGCAGCAGCAAGCGGCGCACAGGGTGTGATTGCAGGTCCTGTGATGACGGCTGCGCAGCGGACAGCAGCGGCTGGCGCTGCGGTTGCTGCTGCTGGCAATGCTGTGGCTGCGTCTGGGGCGCTGCATGAGGATGATGTGTGCTGCGTCATCCAAGGCATGGTGATGTGCCTCAGCAGGTGGGGCGGGTTGGTACGTGGCTGTTGTTCTCTGATGTGCGGCAGGACTATTTTTATATTCGTCACATTTGAAGTACTTGAGTTAGCTGTTGCTGGTGATATGCCTCAGCAGGTGGGCTGATTTTTCACGTGGCTGTTTTGTGAATGTGCAGCAGGACATGTTGCTGGGGATGTGCCTCGACAGGTGTATCAGGTATCATGGGGAGGCCGGCTGTGCCGTGCATGAATTTTTGAATGGTCCCGTGTCTTGTGCGGCTTGGCTGCTGGCAGGGCAGGGTTTTCACGTTTGTTAGACTTCATTTTCACCGCTGCCTGGGTGGCTGGCAACCACTTGCTAGTATACAATTGTCGGGTTATTACGTGGCTGTTATTTGGATGCGCAGCAGGACGCGTTGTTGGTGATGTGCTTCAGCAGGTGTATTTGGTGTCGTTGGGGGACCGGCTGTGGCGTGCATAAACAGGCAAATGGTCCCATGTCTTGTGCGGCTCGGCTGCTGGCAGCCGGGCGCTGCATGAGGATGTGTACACTGCGTCATCCAGGGCACGGTGATGTGCCTGAGCAGGGTGGTTGCTTGTTGTTTGCCACAGTTGTTTGCAATGTCATCAACAGCAGGTTGGCTGCTGTTCGTATGTGCCAGGACGTGGTCATGCCTCCTGGTTGCATGCAGCACGTGCTTTGTGGTCGTCAGCGAAGGCAAGCACTATCGACGTTGATGTGCCTGCAGGTGCTTGCTGAAGCAGCAGCTGCCAAGTGGCCTGCTTACCCTTGCAGTTCTATCAGGACTGCCCTGGTATCAAACAGGTCTTCCAATCCTCGCAAACTGTCGTTCTGTGCCTGCGGGTGCTTGCCTGAGCAGCAGCTGCCGCAAGGCCTGCTTACCCTTGCCTTGTTATCAGGACTGCCCTGGTACCAAACAGGTCTTCCAATCCTCGCAAATTGTCGTTGCTGTGCCTGCAGGTGCTTGCCTGAGCAGCAGCTGCCGCAAGGCCTGCTTACTTTTGCCTTGTTATCAGGACTGCCCTGGTACCAAACAGGTCTTCCAATCCTCGCAAACTGTCGTTGCTGTGCCTGCAGGTGCCTGCCAGAGCAGCAGCTGCCGCAAGGCCTGCTCACTCTCGCTCGGCCGCTGCTGCAGCCCGTCACCTCAGCCATGCAGCAGTTCACCCCTAGCCTTGGAGCAGGAGAAACAGCGCTGGCTGCGCACCTGCCGCTGTTTGACCGGCTGGCCACGCTGTTCCAGTGCATGAAGCAGCAGCAGGCAGCTGCGAGCATCTTGCAGCAGGCGTGGATTCCGTTAGATGTGGCGCTGCTGCGGGGGGCAACAGACAGATCAGCTGTGGAGCGGCTGTGCAGGTGTGTTTGGGTGTATTGTGTATGAAGCGGTACTGATGTTTGCGTGGTTTAGACACAAGAGATGGCATGTGCGCGTTGGCTGAGGCAGACGGATCAGCGCGGAATGGCAGCTGTGGCTTGCAGGAATTACGCAACACCTTGCTGCTGTGAGTGCAAGGGGACATGCAGCAGTACTTGCGGGTTGATTGCAGTAACCTCAGCATCCAACATGTATGTTTGCATGTCGTCTTTTCCCTGTTGTCCTGTCAGGGTGCTGCGCTATGGCATCAAGGCCTCTGGCAAGTCATGCGCGCCGCTGCTGCCAACTCTGCTGGAGACACTGCCTGGCCGCTTCTCACAAGTGAGCGGTTTGTTCATATGCAGCATACCGTAGAGTATACCGCACAGTATGCCATGCTACAGCAGACATGGAATCGGGGTGCTAGCGTCTCTTGTGGCTGGCGTCGTGCATACCTCCTGTCGCGCAGCCTGTATCATTCCACTAGCTGTGACGGAAGAGAGCCGTACAATACCTCACATGCTGCAGTTGGTGTTGCAGTACAGTACTCACATGGTCTTGCTGTGTCTCTTATGAGGGGATTGATGCACGTCCCACTCCCGTCTGCTGCAGATGTGCCACCCTGCGCTGCTGTCAATTGTGAGTGAGCTGCTGAAGACGTTTCTTGCGTTGAGACTCCTGCTGCTGCTGCTGCTGCTGCCTCCTTTCACCCCTGCTGCAGACGCGCCACCCCGCGTTCATGTACGTTGTGAGCGAGCTGCTGAAGATATTCTGCGCTGAGACTGCTGCTGACGGCAGCATGCGGCCCATCCTCACAGCACTCATCGGTGGCAGCTGCCAGGGGCTGCCCACGCTGCAGGTGCGTTCAATTTTTCCGTGTATAGGTTTTCTCTCTTTGAATCTTTTAATGAATGTGTTGGCGACTTGCTTTGTGGTAGCTGAGAGAGGAAACTGTTAATTTTGTTGAAGTGATATTGGTGGCAGCTGCCAGGTGCTCCCCACACTGCAGGTGCGCTTGAACCTCAAACCAGTTCCGTGTACAGTTTGGCGCTTTGTGTTGGCGACTTGATTTGTGGCAGCTTAGAGCGGAAATAGGTTGAGGGGTTCACCACGCATGCGGCCCTTTCTGACAACACTCATCGGTGGCAGCTGCTAGGAGCTGACCATGCTGCAGGTGACCTTGACCTTGAGGCGGTTTGGCATTTTGTGTACATGCTTTTGCTCTCTTTTCTCGGCTTGCTTGTGGCGAGTGAGAGCGGAAAATAATATGACATGCAGCACGCACAGTCAGCAGCTGCTCAGGGCTGCCCATGCATGCGGCAGGTGTGCTGACATTTGTGTTGCCCCTGCAGCATTTGCATTTAGCTCAACCTTCCCACTGCAGTTGTGCATCTGCTTTGTTGTGGTGGCAAGTATTTATCAAGCGGTGGGACTAAGGCTTCTTCAACGCATTCAGTGAAGTTCTGTTGTTCGTGTGTCTGCTCTGCCGTTTTTCTTGTGTTTGCAGGCCATGGATGAGCAGCCGGATCTGGTCGACCACGCCCTTCTGCAACTGCTTTCAAACTTCATGTCCAAGGTTACTGTGATGTACCAAGGTTTCCCCATGTGTCGCGATCTCTTGTGTTTGCAGGCCATGGATGAGCAGCCAGATCTGGTCGACGACGCCCTACTGCAACTGCTATCACACCTCATGTCCAAGGTTGCTGTGATGTACCAATGTTTTCCCATGTGTGGTGATCTTTCTTGTGTTTGCAGGCTATGGATGAGCAGCCGGATCTGGTTGGCGACGCTCTCCTGCAAGTGCTTTCAATCTCCGTGTTTAAGGTTGCTGTAATGTACCAATGTTTCATCATGTGTCGCTATCTCTTTCGTTTGCAGGCCATGGATGGGCAGCCAGATCTGGTTGTCGACGCTTTTCTGCAACTGCTTTGAAACTCCGTGTCCAAGGTTACTGTGATGTGCCAATGTTTCCCCATGTGTCGCGATCTCTCGTATTTGCAGGCCATGGATGAGCAGCCGGATCTGGTTGACGACTCCCTTCTGCAACTGCTTTCCAACTTTGTGTCCAAGGTTACTGTGATGTACCAAGGTTTCCCCATGTGTCGCGATCTCTTGTGTGTGCAGGCCATGGATGAGCAGCCGGATCTGGTTGACGACACCTTCCTGCAACTGCATTCAAACTCCATGTCCAAGGTTAAGTGATGTACCAATGGTCCCCCATGTGTCGCAATCTCTTGTGTTTGCAGGCCATGGATGAGCAGCCAGATCTGGTGGATGACACCTTCCTGCTGGCAGGGCGCGCAGCAGCATACTGCCCGCGCCTGCTGCTGGTGCCGCAGCTGCTGCCACAGCTGCTGGACACTGCGCTGGTGAGTTGAAAGCATTATAATCTTGCAACTGGCAACCGCTGTTCGTGACATACAGTTCAAGCTATTGTTGGTTTCTTGTCTTAGTATTTCACCAAGAAGCAACACGTTAGGGCTCTTCACCGTTCATTAGGCTTGTGCTGTCACAGCTGCTGGACACTGGGCTGGTGAGCATTACAGGACTGGTGCTGGTGCTGTAGGCTGTCCTTTTCTCCAGCATAGATACCTTACACCAGCGGGACCGGATGCACTTCTAAAGCTTGCTGCATCATGAAATGCACCCTGCTTATGTACACGCTTTGTCTGTGATCGCTCAGCACTAGCTATCCTGCTCTTCGTTCGACTCTGCAATGTTTGCTGTGCATGTCGTTTTACAACTGAGTGAGCCAGTGCAGCACCGGGCAGCCTGCCACTGGTTGTCAGTATGTATCAGCCCTTTGCATGCATACACATGTCGCGAACGTGCCTCGTATTCTGCTCTGCTGTTTGTTCCCTTGTTCTTTGTTTGCACGTTTCAACCACTCCACAATCTGCCAACAGCTGGGTGTGCTGGTGCAGCACCGAGAGGCCTGCTCACCACAAAAAATTTTGCTGCTCCTGCGGCTCTGCAATGTTTGTGGTGTCTGTCTGTCTGCAGTTTGGCGTGCTGGTGCAGCACCGGGAGGCCTGCTCGCCACCAACAATCTTGCTGCTCCTGCGGCTCTGCAATGTTTGCTGTGTATATCTGTCTGCAGTTCGGTGTGCTGGTGCAGCACCGGGAGGCCTGCCGCAGTGTACTCGGCTTCCTGTCGCGCCTCTTCGACCCAGCCTCGGCCCTCGCGAGCTTGCAGGAACACCCGGGGTTGGACCAAGCAGCGTCAGTTGGTCTGCTTGAGCAGCAAGTGCTGCGGGTAGGGCCCGGGATAACGCACATGTTGTTGGGTGGGGCGGTTGGCGCGCTGCCGCAGAGTCGCGTTGAGGATATTGCGCCTGTCCTGCAAGCGATGCTGAAGCTCGCAGGGCAGAAAGGGGCGCTGCAGTGGATCACAGAGTGTGCAAACAAGATACCAGAGATCGCGCTGAATGCAGGGGACCGGCAGGCGTTTCTGGCAGCAGCAGCGGCGGTTGTGCAGGGCAATACAGGCATGGACGGGGGATGTCCTGGGTTGGAAGAGGCGCTCGAGGCTGTGTCGGACCTGTGCAGGCGCAACAAGCGCGCGATGAAGGCTGCGCAGCTGGCGCTGATTCCTCCGCAGCTGCACGCGCAGCTGGGGCTGCAGGCATAGCTGCACGCATGGCTGCATGCATTGGTGGGGCTGGGATGAGGTTGCGGTAGTTCGTTTGTGCCACCAGCGCTAGTTGTGGTTGCGAAGCAGCTGGCCTATCGTACAGTTTGATGGTGTACACGGTTGGTCACGACACATTAAATCAGCACGGCGGCTGTAAAACGACGTCATGAGGGACCATGACCAACAGAGTCGATTATCACTGACGCGTTTTTGGGGCCGATGGGCTTGATTTGGTGATTTGATCATGATGATGATGATGCGTTCTGGGGGCTGTACATATACTCTCATACAACCGCGGGGCAGTATTATAGCTGTGGATGAGTACAGGGCTTCAATCAAGCTCGAATAGAAGTTTTTAGGTAATATCTAACTTTTTCATTGGAGATTAGCAGTGACAGACCCATCTGCTTAGCACTCACAGGCAGATTTTGCACTGCTGGAGCAAGTTTCTAGCCAATGACAACACATACGTGCCCCTTTCGGTCACCAAAACAGACCAAGAGGTCAACCAAAAGGTTATCGATTGATTAACCATCGGTATGATCCACTCCCAAGTCGCCCAAGTGCAAAACTTGACTCTGCCTTCCAGGGCGGGAGCAGCTGTCAGCTGTCACATCCACTTTCAGTAGTAATAGTGGCTGCCCCCACATGCCTGGACAACCCGACTTTCCCCTCCCGGAGGTTCGCAGCTGAGCTGGGACGCTGCTTGAGGACTACTGCCCACTGTCAAAGTTCGTGAGAAGCATGATACAGCGTAATAAACATTATGCAATGGCTCAGCTGGCATATGGTTCCACGGTGGTCCGCATGGGGCGAGCGGGTCGGCCTAAAACAGCAACGCTACCCTTTTCCGCCATTATACGTAACATTCATTGGTTCTAGAAACACTCGTGGTAATGTGGAATCTTGCTCAGGCTGCCCCCACATGCCTGTACAACCTGACTTTCCCCTCCATGCAGGTTCGCAGCTGAGCTGGGACGCTGCTTGAGGACTACTGCCCACTGTCAAAGTTCGTGAGAAGCATGATACAGCGTAATAAACATTATGCAATGGCTCAGCTGGCATATGGTTCCACGGTGGTCCGCATGGGGCGAGCGTCGGCCTAAAACAGCAACGCTACCCTTTTCCGCCATTATATGTAACATTCATTGGTTCTAGAAACACTCGTGGTAATGTGGAACCTTGCTCAGGCTGCCCCCACATGCCTGTACAACCCGACTTTCCCCTCCATGCAGGTTCGCAGCTGAGCTGGGACACTGCTTGAGGACTACTGCCCACTGTCAAGGTTCGTGAGAGGCATGATACAGCGTAATAAACATTATGCAATGGCTCAGCTGGCATTCGGTTGCACACCCGGCTGACAGAAGCAATCATGGGGCAAGCCATGGCTGGCCAGCCTGATGTACATGTGCCTGGTGTTCACATTCACAGCAGCCACGCGGCCTTTTTTACACACTCAGTTATTGATGTACATGTTCTTTAAGTACACGTGCAAATGTGTCTTCCTGCTTTTGCTGCTCCACAGGCGGTGGGCCGCTCAGTACAGTTGATTGTTGTACAGTTGATTGTTGCACAGTTGATTGTAATGTACTGTGAATTTTTGATACCATAAGAAAATGAGGGGGGAAGAGAGAGAGTGGCAGAGAGAGTCTTGTATTTTTCCAAATCCGCATTCATTTTCATGTCGTCAGTCTTTGCTGGCCTGTGCTGCCCCAGCGTCTGGGGAAGCATCTGCACCGGCACTGCCAGCTGTGGTGGGCGCGTTTCGCTTTCATGCACACAGGAGCGCGATGTGCATTACTGACCCGTTGATCTTGCTGGTTAAGCATAATTATATGCTTACCACAAGTCAACAGTGCGAGAGAGGCAAGTCTGGAATAGTCCGCAGCGCGCAGTTGCTGTTTGTGGGTTACTCTCGGCCTGCATCATTCCATCATATATCAATCAACAAGGTACTGGGCTCAAGCGGCAACCCTGCCGTCTGCAGTGCAGCGACGGGGTGGGACCGGCATGCATTTCAGCGTCACATGCTGGAGCTTCGCCCTTGCCTACCCCAGTTGGCCACCTTGCTGACACCGCAGACGTCTGCTGATAACGGTAGAATGGCAGCGCCTTTCGGCGTGCATTTGGCCGAAATATGATTAGCAGCAGCAATGGCTGCAAAACCCTGTGACTGCAAAACCAGCAGATCTCTGCTGCAGTCAAACACTGACAGCAGCTGCTGCCAGGCAGCTAGTGTGCTGCAGCCAGCATTTGAATGCAGACAGTCAACTGTAAAATCAGTCAAATATGCTTAGGGTATTATCATATATTATGTGGCATGTTTATGCTCATCAGGTGCAGCATTGGCAGTATGCTGCTGCCCTTTATATCCAAGTTTTCAAAGGTAATCAAAACGTGCCCTCCCTCCCAATCCTTGCCAGTGCCCTGGCCTGGAGAGAGAGAGAGAGAGTGAGAGAGAGAGTAGCAGAGAGTCAGAGTCTCACCGCCTGTCAGATACTGCAGTTAAAATCACGTTGATCTGAACTTTACGTACAGATCGACTTGAACAGCGGGTCTCGCTCATCAATATCCCTGACCACCGCAACACATGCCCTGCAATCCTGTGTATTACAGGGTGACATAATGAAGTTTTGAAGTGCACAAAGTGTTCAACTCAGTCCACATAGGCAACATGGGTACGCCTGTTTGGTCAACACACAGTTCACACGAAGCAATCGCTGTTCACGTCAACTACTGAGTCAGTGTCAAGACATTTTTAAGTGCATAGTGTTAAGATGATTGGAAAATGCTACAAATGCAATTTACGGTGTGTGCGTGAATGTAGTTTCGTTTTTATTCAGAGCATGGATGTTTCATCTGGTGAGGACGATTCCAAAAAGTGTTTAAGATGATGGCTGCTTGTTGCTGCTAACGCTGCTACTGCTGCTGCTGCTGCTGTTGTTGCTGTCGCCGGGGCAACGGCGATGCTAACAGCAAACAAATCAGCCAATCAAAGCAGGTACTTGATCCAGACAGTTACCACCCAACTTTGGGCCCTGCCTTTTTTTCAGTGTAAACCATCTTTCAAGCGATATTGTGGACGGGGCAGGAAGCCTTAAGCATGCTGCTGGGCTGCTGCATGCACGGTCGCCGGACCCGTCATTTCTGCAAAGCATCGCTACAATTGAGGCATTTGCGGCGCACGGTGTGACCAAGACGGTGTACGATAGGAGGAAGAAGCCGGTCAAGGGCACACCAGAGACTTCAGAGTTTGGGTTTCTGCTGGATTACAAGGTGGATGACCCAACGCTCCTGGCATGTGTGGTAAGCGATGAACCATGGTGCTGAATTAAGTATCTATTTATGTGCGACGTAGAAACTGATAACCACTTGCAATGACATTCCTGCAGGGATGCCTGGAGGATGAGCTGCGCGAGCATATGAAGAAGCGCCAGCCGGTGAGTCACTTACGTGCCAGAAATTTTGTGAATTCAATTCATTCGTATCTTGCACAAAACAAATGTCCAGTGTTAAAGTCAAGTGGTAGCAGGGCAGACAGGCTGGTAGTTCTATTGACTGTCAGTGGCAAAGCTGCTGCCCAGCCCACCAATAGCGGCTAGTGCATGCAAGCAGCTATGAAGTGCGTTGCATCATCACCTGCGTACAGTAGGTTGATGCCAAACTTCAGCGGTTGCAGCTTACAATCAAGTTGTCTAAGACTTTATGTTCCTCACGTGACTTGAGCTGAGCAGCATGCAGCGCAGCTTTAGCAGATTTGACAGCAGACAGAATGGATTCTGCACGCTCAGTTGCAGTAACACAGTCTGGAACATCCAGGCGTCCCTCCCCTCTTAAGAGCTTGTCCAGGGGGAGATGAGAGCGCTTGCCATAATTCAGCACAAAGGGAATGGCCTGAACAGACTCCTGCCATGAATCGTTGATAGCAAATTCAACAAGAGGCAGCAGTCGAGCCCAATTAGATTGAGCAGGGTCAACAAAGTGACGAAGGATGTCCTCCATGATGCGGTTAACACGCTCTGTGTTACCATCACTCTGTGGGTGATAAGCAGTAGACATGGCAGCAGAGATACCCAGGGCACCTCGCAGAGTCTGCCAGAATTTGTTTGTCCAGATAGACCCTCTATCAGACACCAGCTGGTCAGGAAGACCATGGTGTTTAACTACAGTATGGAGTGCGGAACGCAGTTTTTGGCACATTAGTAGGTTGCAGTTTACACTGATGATAAGCCTGGCGAAGATCAATCAGGCTGAACACTTTGGCGCCAGCAAGGTGATCCAGCAGCACGTCCATCCTTGGCAACGGGAACCCGTTACGTTTTGTCAAGCGATTCAAATGGCGATAATCTATCACCATTCTTAGCTCTGTACTACGTGGCTTTTTGACAAACAGTACAGGACACCCGAAAGGAGAAGAGCTAGGCTGAATATAGCCACGCAGCAGCAACTGAGTTATCTGCTTTTGCATCTCTTCCATTTCAAGTGGGCTGTAGCGGAACATCGGCCGCAGAATCGGTTTGTCACCCTCGTAGGGTATCACCTCTACGTCCAACTCAATTTGCGAACCACCGAACGGAGGTTCATCTGTGAACACCTCTGGATAAAAAGAGACGATGTTTTGCACCTCCTCCGAAGAGAGAAGGTTGGCGTTTATTGGTGGAGTGTCACCAGGCGTGTCACCAGCAGCAGCAGGAGTGGCTTCGCTACTGACTGCAGCTACAGTGACGTCCGGTTTCTTATCACGAACTACCACCATGCAATGCCAAGTACCAGGGCCGCTTCGCAAGATGCGATTGGCCTCAGCACAACCGATTATGTGTGGTGAGTCAGCAGTACTGTTGTCACCAGTATCGTTTGCATCGTCTTGTGCAGCAGCAGGAGAGCTGCGCACACTAGGCGTCATTTGAATGGTGTATTTACGTCCATTCTTATAAGCATGACAGCAGCTGTTTGGAAAATCCATCATAGCCTGCCTGTCATGAAGCCAAGCATCACCTATGATCATGTCAAAAGTGCCTGGCATGTCAATGGCATAGAACAGCAGCGTGTCTGAAAGTGCAGCTATGCGAACTGTTAACTTGCAACAGCTAGATGCATCAGCTGTACTCTGTAGCACTCCTACCACAGATATAGGCGTTGCAGCTGATGTCAGTTTGATGCCATTGATTGCACAGTATCGCTTGGATATGTAGTTGCCACCACTAGCACCAGTGTCAAATAGGGCCTTAGCTGGAGTACCTGCTACGTACACAACTGTTTGCATCGTGTGCCGCTTAGTAACAGCAGGTTCAGAGCTAGCAGAAGTGTTAGCAGCAGATGCCTCTGGCATTGGCACACCACTGTGTACAGGGTTGCATGCATCAGCTGTGCTAGGGTTCAGCTTTGGTGCATCATGCCACAAAGCAAACGTACATCTGCAGCGCACTGGCTTGTTTGTCGCAGGATTTGTAAACAGTTGAGTACCTGTGCTGTACACATGCATGAGCTGCATTCCTTTGATTAAGTCAAGCTGATGAGCTGGCAGTTTGAAAGGCAGTAGCACACAAGCACCAGCTGATGGATTAGCTAGTTTGTACTTCCTATACAAGCCAAGGTAGTCAGCTCGCACTGCAGCATGGCAATGGATCCAGAATATTCTGTTACCATGCTGAGCACCAGCAGCGCTGGGTTCCACACTGAAAGGGTGGTTAGGTGGCACAGCAAAATCTGTGCACACAGCAGTATGCTTGTCAGCATATGCGTCTGTTGTACAAGGCTACAGTAACTCAGCCTGAATGGTATCAAAAACAGCACTGCTGATAGGCAGGTGTGTTTCGTCTAATGTACTCTCAACAGCAGGCTGTGGAAGCCCCTGTGTGTCTACAGCAGCAGCAGACTCAGAGAGTCCCTGCTCCACAGCAGCAGTGTTCACAGGCTGTGAAACACTGGGCTGTGCTACATCTTCAGTAGAATCGAAGGCCAAGACGCCCGCGGGCATTGGAGTCGCACAAGGCAGGCTTACAGGGGCAGCAGCCACCTGAACTTGATCTTGAGCAGCAGCGGCAGCAGCCAGCTGAGCCTGGCGTAGTGCACAGGCATCTGCCGCAGTGAAGGCCTCACACAGGATTGCATCCTGTGGCGTTACTGTACCCACAAACGTAGGCAGCAGCGCAGACACGAGAGTGTGAGCATGTGTCTCAGCAACAGCTGGATCCGACAGGAATGTGTCTGGATGTGACAGACATGCTCTGAAAATTGCACTGCGTACAGCACGTGCAGTCACAACAGGTACAGTGGCAGTAGAGCTGGCAGGCACAGCAGCAGAACTGCTAGCAGTATGGTTGACTGCGTTTGACTGGCACTGCGCATACAGCACTGTTACAGCTAGATGCTGTCTAGCTGCTTTTAGCTCACTGCCACTCACCTTCTTCTTGTTGAGGTAGTGCTTGGGGCAAATGAACTTGCCCGAGCTGTCCTTGTCATGTGGGCCATGGCCTTTGCCATTGCACCTGTTGCAAACCCAGGTGGAGTGGTCCTTGTTGTTCTTCTTCTTGCGGATGCCGTTGCTCTTGAAGCCCTCCTTGTTGAAGTTGTTGTTGTTGTTGTTGTTGTTGATGATATTGCCACCAGCAACAGCTGCAGGCTGAGCACGCGGGCCGCGGTGCTCCGCGTCATGCAGCTGCGCCTTGCCGAGGAACTGGTCGCGCCAGGCCTCATGGCTCGAATGAGCAATGCCACCGTCTGTGCTGACCTGCTGAGCCAGCTTTGGGTGCACTGAGCCCTCCGCAATGCTCTGGAAAGCCAGGCCAGACAGCACGCTGGGGTATGCCAGCGTCGCGCGCATGGTCTCTAGGGCATACAGGCACTGGCTGGAAGGGTCCTTGCCTTTGAAGCTATCAGCGCGCACCTTGCGCATAGCATTGACTTTGCCCTTGTCAGTGGACTCAATCTCAAACTGAGAGCCACGCAGCGCTGCGAGCACACGCTCAAAAGCAACTGCAGCTATCTCTTCTGCTGTGCTAGAACTGTTTATGCCTAGCTTGTGGAAGGCGCGGGCCTGAACGTACTCGTCACACCTGAGCAGCAGGTGATAGCCTAGATGCGCCTCAGAGATAGCATTAGCCGCACAGTAGAGTTTTGTTGCTGTGACAAAGTTGTCTAACGTAGGAACACCCTTGCCAGTGTACTTTATGGACGCGGGCACTTTGCCAGCCTTGGGCTGAACAATCTCGCCCTCTTCAGCCATGTTAAGTAAAGCAAATTGTATATCGATATCCAGTATGTAATATCGAAAGCAAATAAGACCGAAAGGTCAAGGCGTCGAACAGTCTCAGCTACCAACTATAGCAGCACTGAGTAATAGACGCGTATGGAAGCGTAGATGGAAAGTATTTGTGTTATTCAATGATAAGCCTGAGGCCCAGCGTAAGCTGTTGTAGACCGCCTACGTCGCAAGGCCCGCGTAGTTCTAACAAGGCAGTACAATGTCACATTGACTGACCTCACTCTCGCAAGAGTAATAACACATGAATGTCCAATACATCAATCGTAACAGCTCCTGTTACAGGCCTCCCCTATCAGGATCTTTGACTGTCCTCAAGTCAAGCCGCTGACATAGGCCATAGTTGGCAAAAGAGCAACGCTCAGGACATGGTCACTGTTTACAGCAGATGACCAGTAGTGTTTGCACTGCAGCAACACTAACAACCAACTGCCTTACAGGCGCGCAAATAAAGGGATTAGAAATTGCGTTTTCCCTCAAATCATCAAGCCGAGTTGCGTGGAGTCCGGCGTAGTGCAGTTGAGGGCACTTCACGTCACGTGCTTTTCTCCATCGGCGAGATACAGCCATAGCCTTCGCAAAGGATTCCGGCCAAACTCAATTGAACGTATCACTCGATACTATTGGACACTATAGCTTACGCGAAGCTCTGTCATCACCAAAGCAGCAGAAGAACTGCAAGGTGAACTAGACAGTGAAGCCATACCATTCCAAAAAGAATGTGACAATGATGGCTAAGTCAAAAGACTAAAGCTAAGACGCACCACATCTCCTGAATGGATCATGTGCGGCGACGCTTAGACCGAGTAGCCACAGCAGCAGCAGCAGGCAGTGCAGCAACATGTGACGTGCGCTTCTTCTTGCGTTGTTTCTTGCGTTGTGCTGTGTTAGTAGAAACTAACCGCATGCCAGACTGGGACTGCACTGCAGACCAGTATTCAGAGACTTTCTCTGGGCAGTTAGCACAATTGGCTTCTGGTTCCCAAGTGTTATGCTCAACACCATAGCCAAGCCACTTGACAAGAAACTGTAATGGGTAACATGATGATGATGAAGAAACTGTAGCTTACCATGACCCACAAACCTGTGGCTCTCAACGCGCTCTACTTCATATTCGAGCTCACCATCAACCATGGTGGGCGGCGGCGGAGCCGTCAAAGAAGTGCCAGGGGTAACTGGCTTGAGCAGCGACATGTGAAACACGTTGTGAATCTTGAGATTGTCAGGCAGCTCTACACGATAGGCTACTGGATTGATCTGCTCCAGCACCTTGAAGGGGCCAATCCACCTAGGCAGCAGCTTAGGAGATCCCTTAAACTTCAGCTTAATGTTCACAGTGCTTAGATACACTGAGTCACCAACTGCGATCGATGTTCATATCACGCCGTCTCCTGTTAGCAGCAACTGCTTGACGCTGCTGAGCAGCATGCAGCGCAGCTTTAGCAGATTTGACAGCAGACAGAATGGATTCTGCACGCTCAGTTGCAGTAACACAGTCTGGAACATCCAGGCGTCCCTCCCCTCTTAAGAGCTTGTCCAGGGGGAGATGAGGGCGCTTGCCATAATTCAGCACAAAGGGAATGGCCTGAACAGACTCCTGCCATGAATCGTTGATAGCAAATTCAACAAGAGGCAGCAGTCGAGCCCAATTAGATTGAGCAGGGTCAACAAAGTGACGAAGGATGTCCTCCATGATGCGGTTAACACGCTCTGTGTTACCATCACTCTGTGGGTGATAAGCAGTAGACATGGCAGCAGAGATACCCAGGGCACCTCGCAGAGTCTGCCAGAATTTGAGCTTACACCTGCAATTCAACAGCTATGCGCTCTGCATGCGTAGTCAGGTGCAATCGTGGCACATGCGGCGAAGAGATAATACTCCGACGCAGTCAATGAGATGACACGACTGTCATGCAAACAACTTGCTACAAATGTTGTCAACCATGGTTGTCACTGACACTGTAGGGCGAGCAGTTCTACTTCTTTAAGGTGGAGCTCACCAAGTTCCACATGGAGAAGAAGCAGCACAAGGCAGCGCTGCCCACCACGTGCGAGCACATCCACATGCCAGCGCATGAGGCGCTGCAGATGGCGTTTACGGCGCTGTCACAGGAGTACCCTGGAATCAGAGAGCAGGTGGGAGTGTTGTCTTTTGTTACAGTTCTTGAATAACATACCTTGCAACGTATTCACTTAAACAAGACACGGTTGTGTCATGTCTGCAAATCTTACAAAAAGAGGCGAACGGCCTACGTGTAACTTCCACTCTCTAAAATCTTACAAAAAAACACGTGCCTGGTCAGCCAGCCAGCCAGCAAGCAAGCTTGCCGGCCCAAGGACTAACACCTACATCATGATCTCCTTGTTCTGCAGGTGCATGTGACACGTGTGCAGGTGGCATCCAAGCTAAGGGTAGCTAAAGACAACAAATTGTGGGACACAGCCATGACAACAACCTCTGTGGGACGCCGCCAGCCCTCCATATCAACCGCCACATCACTCGTGGTGCAGCCGACTGGAGGCTTTGCAACTGCAGGTGAATGGCAATCACCTCCACCACACAGAACACCACCACGAGCAGCAACAGCAGCAAGGAAACTCACTGTGGGCATCATTGATGCTATGGCTTAATGGGTAACATGATGATGATGATGACTGTGGGCATCATTGATGTGGGCATGCACTGGATTGTTGCCACTTGCCAGCACCATGCTGAGCCGTCAGACACGCACCTAATCATGACGGTGTATGATTCACTGGGCCAGGCTGAGAAGTTCTAGTGGCGGGGCCACTGGACTGGCAGCACGGTAGAATGGTACCAGCAGCCCTGCAGCCTGATGGTAGCGCAGCTGTCAGCACTGCTGAAGTTCAACGCTGATGCATGGCAGCTGCCTGCTGGCCAACAGGTGGCAGTGGTGTATCACCGAATAGCGCAGCACGATCTGGCAACAGATAGATGGTCGTGTGGTCGCTGGGCAGTTGTGAACCTGGCGACTGTACTATGGAACAGCGTGCCCAGGGAGCGTGACAGTGGCTTTGCAGGCCACGATGACCAGCAGGCTGTGCTGCAGAGGTGCAGGAGGCTGATGTACCTTGGGATGTGTGTTCCTGTACAGGTGGTCATAGATTAGGCAAGATGCGACTCTCCGCAGGACTCCGTCGATTGCTGGCTATATACACACCGGCCCTGCTAGGTATGCAGTCCACCGTATGGGGTGATTCCCACATGCTGCCTAGGAAGGGGTGTAAGGGTCTGGGTGGTCTACCTTACACCGAAAATAGAGAGAATAATCAGTCTGCTTTCCGCCTCCCTAGTGGGTGAGGCGCGGTTGCCGATGCCGAAAGGTATGGCTTACAAGGATTGATTATTATTATTAGGCAAGATGTTAGGCACGGCAGCTCAGACAATCCCCGTTTCCCTGCGTTGCTTTTTGGGCTTACAGCAAGGACTGGGTGGTGAGTTTGTGGCATGCAGCGGCAGCAGGCGGCGCAGTGGATGTGCAGCAGTTGCACTGTCGCGCTGTGCAGCAAGCTGGCACAGATGTTGCACCTGTGATTGCATGAGGATTCTGACGGCGATGGCTGACGTGAAGGTTCCGTGGCTTGCAGCATGGATTGGGTGGTGAGTTTTGTGGCATGCAGTGGCAGCGGGCCGCCACTAAGTGTTGGGTAGTTTAGTGGTAGAACACCGGCATTGTATGCTGGAGACCCGGGTTCGAATCCCGGTCCAACCGCCCGTGGCTGGGCATAAAAAGCAACTGGAATTGACGGACTTGTGCGGGTGGTTTCGATCGCCCAACCAACGAAGGAAAGACTGGGTACAATTACTACCAAAACCCCTCATGAGCGGAGTATCGGCTCGCTGGGCTAGTGCATGAGGCAGGTTTCAGTCCTGAAGGTGTATTGTGTATTGTATTGTATTGTAAACATTGCACTTCAACACGTGGCTCGTAGCCTTGTGCTGTTCTTCCCCGAGACTGAATCAGTCAGTCAGAGCCACGTTTGCTCCCTACAGTGCCCAACTTGTGCATCCTTGGCAAGGATGTATCAGTTTGTGTGCAGTGCGTGTGTAGATCATCTATACAAACATGAGAAAAAGTGTTAGAAACGGAAAATTGCGACTACTTGCAATTGGCAAAACAGTGGAAAAAGTTTGCAATGGCTAGCCGTGGGAGCGCTCCCACAACACAAGCGAGCCAGTGCCTGCCACATCATCGATCGTAAAAGATCCCGAACCCTTTTCAACAGAATGGATAGCCACTTCTAGGCCCCATGGCGATCGCCAAAACTGCACCGACACCTCGTCTGATTATACCTGCAAGTCATGGCAGTCATGCCAGCAATCGTGATGTGAACGCACCCGGAGCAGCACTGCAGTGGCTTACCGCAAGTCATTCAACTCGTTTTATTATTTTCACAACGCTTTGTATGAGCTCATTACCTATGCAGCACGGTCAGGACAGTCATCGAACAAGTCGCTGAATGCACAGCAGTGGATGCCAGCATACATATGTAACATATGTAAATCACCGTAAAACGATCTTAACGTGTAATTAATACATTGTGGTAGGTTGCGAGCACGTAAAAGTGCTTCTTGCAAAAACTGCCAAAATTCCGACGGAAGACTGTGCGACGTACCATGTGCAATGGCTTCACACCCCATTCAGCCAGAACAAGTGAAGTGCAAGGGCGCTCCTTGCCACAACGCATTGAGCACTTGATGATGTCAGTCTGCACTTTGTCAATCTGTTGCAGTTGCCTTGCAGTTGACGGAAACCAGACCTCACTGCCATATTCAACAATCGGGCAAACGCATGTCAGCAGAATGATACGCTTTACTTCCACGCTGATGAGCCGGCTCTTCCAAACTGGCATGAGCCCACCCTTCACACGATGCACTTTTGCCAACATCTTCTCAAAGTGCATATTCCAGTTGCAGGCATTGTTGAACCACAGGCCAAGGTAGCAGTACTCTGATACAACAGGCACAGGCACACCATTCCAAATGATGCCAGAGTCAGCCAACTGGCTGGGCTGTCTAGCTGGTGAGACATGCATGACAGCAGACTTCAAGCTATTCAGCTTGAACCGCCACTTACAACTGTATTCATAAACCGTTGCAGCCACAGCCTGAACCTCAGCCAGAGATCCGCACACAGCAACAAAGTCATCAGCCTGCATGGCTGCCACAACCTGACCAGCAGTTTCGTCACAAGGGCCCATAAGGGTGATGCCAGGGTGCTTTGCATGCACCTCATGCAGCAGATCATCAATGAAGTACAGGTACAGTATGGGGGAAATAACATCGCCCTCATGCAAACCAAGGTCACATGTGAAGCTCTCAGTGACATGACCTTCGTGAGACACCACACGGCGTGCACCCTGATACAAGTTGTAGAGTACACGAAAAGTGTGAGGGCAATCGTGAAACGAGGTGAACATAACTTCTTGGCCAAATTCAACGCATTTTTCGGAACATACCACCGGAAAATGGAAATGGAAATGCATGAGAAGCTTTTTGGTATCGTTCCCATAATTTTGCATTCTGAGCAAGCTAACGAGCTTACGGATGGCTACAAATCACTTCAGGCTGAGTGGCACTGCTTCTAAGTGTGAGCCAGCCAGCGGCAAAAAACATGAAGCCACTCCTATTGGCATGCACTCAGCTCCACACAACAGATGGTACTTTAGTGGTATTGGTTTGCAAGGATGGCATTATAAAGTGCTCCTTGAACATTTGCTTATGGCATATAGGTGACATTTCGAAGTTTTTGGGCCAGCGGTTGATCAGCATGTGGCATGACTTTGGCCGATCAACCTCAATCAGTGCCAGTACAACTCACTGGAGCCTAGCGTACATGGTAGCAGAGGCGCGCAAGGCGGGCACACATATTTCAACAACACAATGTCAGTTACCAGGCACCATGACCACCATGACCCCTTACGACCAAAGCCAGCTCGTGCGCACACTCACTCCTGACCCCAACACAATGCAGAAGAGAAGCATACCAACACTATAGGCTGTGTAACTAACTAACTAAGCATCCGCATCACTAATGAAGACTGCATGGCAGCCATTGAAGGCGCCCCTGACTTGTCAGCTGACACCAAAGCCAAATATGTGGCATGTTTGAATCGAATTGTGCTTGGCGGCCAAGGAAGACGGGGTGCTGCTCCTACACCTGCCACACTCCCCAACACGTCTTTGCTATGGTGTATCACACACCCTGAGAACACAAGCCAGTTGCTGCAGCGGCACTTGCTTCGCGAGGGTGTCTCACGCCAACCAACCTTCACAACTACATCACTGCAATCATGTCGGTTACGGCACACCACACAGAACTGCAGAAATTGACGGATATTCGGGGTAGGTGGAAAGCAGCAGCAGAAAAACTGAATGTGACACCTTTGGAGCAGAAGGCAAAAGCTAACCAGCCCAATGAGCGTCAGCGCCAGGGATTTGTTACCTATGCTGAGGTGGCAGCAAAATTCTTGGAGTTGTGCAAGACTGAACTCGGCTCACGGGACTGCCTTTTAGTAGGGCTAGTAGGCTCAGCAGGTCACAATGTGATGACGCAACGGCGCGACTTTGGGGCAGTGCGGTTGTTCATTGGCTCCCTGCCGACTGCAGAGCAAGCTACGGGCAACTACTTGGTGATTATGAAGGATTCAGCAAATTTGTATACTGGCCACATCATGTTGAACGAGTACAAGACAGCTCGCAAATACGGCCCTCAGCGCATTGACCTGCATGCACTGTTTATTCAAGCTCTGTTGGCGAGCCTCGCGAAAGACCTCAGGGACTGGTTGTTCACTATGCAACCAAACAAGAATGTGCCACGCAACACACCTTATACTGATGACGGCTTTGGCCAGATGGCCAGCAAGACCTTCAAGCGGTTGTCTGGGAAGCCTTTGACACTCAGCGGCGTGAGGCACAGCTTCATTACCCACATCCACTGCAGCAAGTATTGGGCAGAGCTGAGTGACGCCCAGCGGGAGGCTATGGCACAAAAAATGGGCCACTCATATGCCACAGCTTGCAGGTACAGGTGCATCGGGTGCCAGTGACGTCAAAGGCAAGTGTAACAAACTTGAAAATTTGCTTGTTACCGTGGCAGTTGGGTCACGGTAACACACGGTAACAACGGTAACAACACCCTCCATTTACTTCAGGGCCTGGGTTGTACTTTCTGTTACCGTAATGTCTGTTATAAGACAGACGGTAATTACCGTCATGCTGAATAGGTTTTTCCTAGATGCTATCACACCACTGCACTGACAGAAGAGCCATGTTTTTGGGTAGGTAAGAGTTGTTCACTGTGCTAAAGCAAAGAAGGCTGTGCTGACCTGGCCTTCGACGTTGTTGCGTCTAGGCGGTCCGTTGGCGTCTAGGCGGTCCGTTGTTGCGTCTAGGCGGTCCATGGATCGACCCCCTACGAAAGCTGTCCACACTGCATGCAGCAGCAAATGAGGCAAATGCGTTGGACGAAGCAGCAAAGCAGTGTTCAAGGGCTCTGACGTGCTAATTTTTGGCAGGAACATGCTGGCTGCTGGCTACAATGCGCTGTGGGCACCAGAATGCAAAACGAGACGCACCTTGCTGCCCAGGTAGGTTGCTGCTTTTTAGCAACGCCATGCTTGCTGAAGCAGCGCTGCTGCACAGCTGTGGCAGATCTCAAATGGGTGTCTGGAAGGCTATTGAGGGGCTGGTAACGCTGTGAAAGGATGAACTCAGGTCTTCGGATGATTTTCTGGAACACAGCACGGTTTGCAGCCAAACTCGTTATCATTTTCCAATAAATCGGATGATCATGTTCAGAGGCAGTAACTTTGTGAAAGGTCCAGGGACAGCAAAGAATGCGAGAGGCGTAACCGTGTCACTGTCGCCGTAGCAGTCGACAGTCTCCGTCCGATTCTTTTCTAATCGTTCGTGTACATTGTCGTGTACAGCAGATCCAACTTTTATCCACCAGTGACTCTCTCTTCGTTTGAGCACCCAATGTGTTAACACACGAAGCCCTGCCTCATCTTGCCTCATCTTGGCTCTGCATGGATGACATACTATTAGCACTTATTAAATCTTTAGCACTAGCAACAATATGTTCGCCTCAAACGGAGTCTTCTATCATCTGCGTCCCTGTGGCCTCGTTTGACGTCTGTGTTTGGAGTAGCAGAACGGCAATAGTCTATGTCCCTGTGTGCTGCTTAGTTTGTTGTTGGACCCTGCAAACGCGCTAGTCCCATGGCCTCAAACGAGCTGAAGGCTTTTCTAGGAAACATTGATGAGAGTTATGAGCAGTATGCAGACCAGCTGCATGATGCTTCATTTACTATGATAAAAGAGCTGGCTGCAGCAAGCCCAGAGCTTCTGGAGCTGAGGGCGAAAGTGCCCATTGGAGCAGCTGGTGCCATTGTCAAGGCTGCAGGTGCGTTCTGGATCAGCGATGATTCTCCTCATTGCATCGAAGCATGTCGAAGCATTGCACCCAATTTGCTCACCCTGATAGCATAAATTGCAGAGGTTCTTGACTGCATGCATATATGCCTTTCTAGGCTGTATTCCCCAACTGTATTACGTGATGCCAACTGCTCTGCTGACCTTCGTTTCTGAACAGGCGCAGTAGGATAGGCATGCATGGTATCCAGCTCCTGTTGCCACATTGATGCTTGGCTGCAGCCAGCTTTGTTGCAAGAGCAGGGACACAGGCAACAAAATGAAAACCATTGCCCTCCCAAATGCAAAATGCACCACACACTATGTGCACAGGTTGATCCTCGTGTGCACTCTGCGCTGTCAAAAATGCAGCCCAAGAGTGCCACAGTACTATCCTGCACTCCTGAATGCTGCATGCACACAGTAATGCTCATTGCACACAACACCATTGTCGACCTGTGCTGCCCTGCTCTGCCCTGCTTCTGCCCATTTACATGCGCCATCATCTGTTGTTCCTTGGTGGCTCGTGCTTTACCACAACAGCACCAGGTGAGTGTTGGAGTTGCATGCATTTGTGGATGTTGGCATGCAGCGGCCACCTGTGGCGCCTGCCAGCAGTTGCTGCAAGCTCTTTTGCAGGAGTACTTGCTGGTCCCATGAAAAGGGTTTCTGCAGTCTGAATTGCAACCTCAGCATGGATTAGTCCAATAATTTATTGATTATGCAAGCTGGGTTATCACATGCTGTGCGTGCCCACCAAGCAGCGCTTTGCTAGGGCGTAATTTACGATGTGCTTGTAAAGCCGTGTCATGAGGCATGCTCGAACACTTCCACAATACCAGGCGACCTTGCAACACCATCCTGCGTGCTCATGTGGGCTGCATGCCCCTGTGCTTTCATGTTGCAAGCTTCTTTGTTTGACCTTTTGCTGAACATCCCCCTGCCCGCGTGTCCTTGCATGTGCTCTTCACGGCTCCCACCTGGTTTATTATCTCATCCCACAGCAGCAGCAGCAGGTGAGTCATGCATGTGCTTGCAGGGCGGCCAAACATGCATGGCCTGCCACTGTGTGTGGAGCAGCCGCCAAAACCCATGCCCCAGCAGTCCTGCTGATTACCATCACCGCATGTAGCACCACCTGGCGCATGGTAGCTACCATCGTGCTTGTCTGCAACTGATTAGATTCAGCGAGGCATCTGAGGTTCACATCCATGTGAAGGATTTTGCTGCAGCCAGCTTTGCTGCAGCAAGTTGCTGCAACACTCTGCACTCCACTTGTTGCATGCAAGAGTGCCACGCACTCTGCGCACAGGTTAATCTTTGTGTGCACATTGCGCTGCCAAAAGACAACACAGGAGTGCCACATTACCATCCTGCACTCCTGAATGCTGCATGCATACAGTAATGCTCATTGCATACAACACTGATGTTGACCGGTGCTGGCCTGCTCTGCCCTGCCTTGCTCCTGCTCATGCGCCATCATCTGCCATTCCTTGGTGGCCCGTGCTTTACCACAACAGCACCAGGTGAGCGTTGGAGTGGCATGCATCGGTGGCATGTTAGCATGAAGTTGCCGCCTGTGGCGCATGCCAGCAGTTGCTGCAAACCCTTCTTCTGCAGGACTACTTGCTGGTCCCATGAAAAGGGTTTCTGCAGTCTAAGCTGCCACAGCAGCACAGAGTAGTCTATAAATCTTTTGATTATGCAAGCTGGGTTATCACATGCTGTGCGTGCCCACCAAGCAGCGCTCTGCTAAAGCATAGTTTACAATGTGCTTGTAAAGCAGTGTCGTGCGCATGTTTGAACACTTTCACAATACCAGGCAGTCCCTGCGACACCATTCTGTGTGCTCATGTGTGCTGTGTGCCACTGTGCTTTCATACTGCGATAGTCCTTGTTTGACCTTTCGCTGAACGAAACCCTGCCCGCGTGTCCTCGCATGTTCTCGTCACGGCTTCCTACCTGGCTTCTTCTCTCGTCCCCACAGCAGCAGCAGGTGAGTTGTGCATGTGCTTACACCGGTGCTCGTGGCAAGCCTGCCAAACCAGCATTGCTTGCGCTGTGTGTGGAGCAGCCGTGCAACCCCATGCAACAGGAGTCCTGGTTGTCAGGCACATCGCATGTGCCACCATCTGCCAGTCCGGAATGCTGCATGCACTACATTCGCTGGGCGAAGGTTGATGTTTATGAGCATTCTGCGTTCACAAAGGCAGCAGTAGCTTGTGTTTAATGTGTACAACACCATTGTTGACGTTCTGGGATCTTGGCTGTCGCAGTGCAGCCGCATTGCACTTGGTGTGCGCCAGATAGCGCTTATTGTAACTCTAGTAGAGGGTCTACTGGTTGCCGCTAATGATTTGAAAAGTACAATATACACCATGCCTGACCCTGTTTGTGTGCTGCCTTGCGTGATCTGTTGCGGATCAAGCCTTTCCAAGCAGCCGTACTTGAAAAGTGTTTCTGGCGCAGCTTTGCTCTACACCCCACATGCATTTAGAGACACTTACTCCTTGCAGATGTGTCTTTGATGCATCATGCAGGTGATGCAGTTGGGCTTTCGGAGGTCCTCAAGCAGTTGGAGATCCTCAAGGAGCAGCAGCAGCACCACCATACTGAGCAGCAGCAGCTGCTAACTGAGCAGCAGCAGCTGCTAACTGAGCAGCAGCAGCTGCTAACTGAGCAGCAGCAGCTGCTAACTGAGCAGCAGCAGAACTACCAAGGGCTTGTTCTGGACCTATTTCACCCAACGTCGTCTACTGCCAGCAGCAAGGAGCTTAAACGCTATCGTGACAGGGCCTTAGTGTTTTACTATGGCTCCAGCTCCGACGCAGCATACACATGCATGGTTACAGGCATGGAGTGCAGTGCGGGGGAGTTGGTGGCAGGGCACATTTACAGGCAGCAGTGGCCCAAGAGCTGGCTGGTGAGTAACTTCCTGCCAACAAACACGGGTCAACGCAGTGGCGTTCAAGCAAGGCTTAAACGCTTGTTGGCTGAGCATTGTGGCAATTGTCAGTTGACACTGGAGCCGGGTTTGAGGAGCATTATGCATTCCATGCAGGTGGCTTTGTTTTAGGCATCATTCACCTGTGTGATCATATGTGACTGCCCTGCCTCTGCTTCTTGCAGGCCAAGGTTGGCATCACACTCCATGATCCCTCCAACATCATCATCATGCAGTCACAGCTTGAGAGGGCCTTTGACAAGTGGCAGTGGATTGTGCTTCCAGAAGGCCCTGATGACTACAAGGTGGTTGAGTGGCAGTAGCCCTTGTGACAGCAAGTCGCTTACTGCCCATGTCTGCTAAGCAGCCGCCTGCCTGCAGTGTCTAAAACAGTCGAGTACTTTCAGCATTACCTAGCAGCCGTGCACCAACTATGTTACAGGATGTGTCAGGTTGCAAGATGAATGCCCCTTCTGGTATCCCATGCCAAGGTTCCAGCAGCCCACACTACAGCAACACCTAGACGACCAAGGCAAGAGCTGAGCTTGGGAACACCCCTGCCCTTGCAATTCCGCTGCTGCAGGTCCATGTTCTGTACCCTCGCTTTCTGGATGACCCAATGCAGCAGTACATCTCTGGCAACGCTGGCAAGGGCATGCGATGGCAAGCCATTCACGGTGGCAAGCTCAAGCTGCCAGGCCTAGCTCGCCCATCGCGTCGCCTATGTGGCTTCCATGCTGCCCTTGCGATCCAGAATGCAGAGGTCCAAGGATGGGTTCCCAAAGGCAGTGTTGTTTTGCCCGACACATCATGGGACTCACCAAATTGTGACAAGCAGCTGATGCAGCAGTTTTTGGACAGTTTAGATTTGTGTGGCGCGCGGCGCCTGCAGATGTCTGAGTCAGCAGAGGATGACAGCGACGCTGGATGAAGCAGACAAGTATTGCTCAGATGTGCCTTACATGGATGGGTGATGCAGCAGTGCTTGGCTAGAGGCTTGCAGGAGGGCGTGAGTGCTGCTTGAGGCAGCTGCTAAGCTGTACTGTGCGCTGGCGATGTGATTGCACGAAAGCAGCAGGTTCTGCATCAGCATGGTGATGATCTGTTGTCGCTGCGTGTCATATGCAGGCGCTCATGCTGATTGCTTTGGTTTGGTCGTGTCGGGCTGGCCGCTAGGCTGCCTAAGGTCACAGTGTGGCACTGCGCTGCAGTGCAGGAGTTGGAATTGAGGCGGTAACCGGGTCATAACCGTTGCTCCTAACATCGTAAGCCGTGCAGGACAGGGCGCCACGGAACACTGAAGAGGTTCTGTGCGTGCATTCATACTCTATGGTGTATCCCTTTCCGTTGAAGTGCCTCTTGGTTCAGCAGGGCGTGACGCAACAGACTGGAGGGTTGCAAACATTCTTTTAACTGGGTTGAGCTGGGCCCAGCACTGTAGATTCTGCAGGGTTTTGAAACGTTGTGATATTGCGTTTTCTTGGCGGCAAACATTCTTCTTCCTGAACGCTGGGTTTACTCTGCCCTGAACCAGTCTTCAAGACACCAAAAGTTTTGGTGATTTCAAGGGGCCGTAACCCTATTATCTGGCAATACATAGCAAATGCTTGAACTGTCTTGAGCCTATGCGTGTTGCAGCTGAGAAGAGTGCCGCTGCAATGGCAAGATTGGCAGTAAGTGGCAGGATGGCAGGGATTAGATGGGGCACCGGATTGCTATCGCAGTGGCAGGAGGGGTGCCGCTGCAGTGGCAGATCGTTGCGGATCGGCAGTAGGTGGCAGGATGGCAGGAAGAGAAGGGGAGGTGCTGCTGCAGTGCGGATTGCGGATCAACAGTAGGTGGCAGGTGTGGCAGGATGGCAGGAATGAGGGTGGAGCGGGTGCTGTGGCAGTGGCAGGTTTGGCAGGATCGACAGTAAGTGGCAGGATGGCAGGATGGCTAGAAGGGGGGGTGGGGGGCTGCTGTGTCAGTGGCAGGATCGGCAGGATCGGCAGTAAGTGGCAGGATGGCAGGATGGCAGGAAGGGGGGGGAAGGGGGGGGGGTACAGGTGGCAGTACGACAGGATGGTGGTAGTAAGGGCAGTAGTACTGCCATCCGGTTGTCATTATGTCCCCAGTTTATCACCAGCAGGGCCGGCAGCGTGCTGGCTGCCCCCAGCATCAAACACAACTAATGACAGCAGGGACTGCCTGCACTGGTTGGCACTGAACCCAACCTCGTACACCGTCTGCAAACACACACATGTGCCACACATCGGCAACACAGCTTATTTTATTATTATTATTATTATCTATATATATAAGAAACAACTTTGCCGGTCCGGTTTTCGGGGAAAAACGGGCGCGGCTCGCGCCGGCAGGCCGCCAGCACGCCTTCATTGTAAACAGCTAAATTAGGGGCATCATTCGTTCAGGGGCCCGCGCCCGGATGGTGGCCCCTGCCGGGAGAACAGGCTGCGGGAGACCCTTCGAATGGCTTTTTCTCGCAAACGGCGCAACTTCACCCGTAATGTCCGCTCCGCTGGAACGATGCTCATCGCACAATCTATCGTCTCAGAGAGCGTCGGCCCCATCGGAGGGCGCCTGTGGATGTCCACAAGTGTGAGGTTGTTACAAGTTGTGTGAGAGTGCCCCAGTGCGCAGCTATCGCCACAACACGAACAAAGGGTTACATCGTTTGCTCCGCAACATCTCCAAAAGCACGTCCAAGTGCAATCGCTGCTCGCAAGTCGGCAGCATGCAGCTGACGGACCTTACGCCAGGAACACAACAACAGCAGCAACATGATCGGCATCATCAAAGGCAAACAACACACGAGGCTCGGTTCAATGCTGCACAGCAGCAGCACCAGCAGCCCCCTGCCCCGCAGCAGCAGCACCAGCAGGGACCCCGCAGGTCAGCGCGCGGTGCTCAACAGCAGCAGGAGGCTGCGCAGCAGCAGCAGCAGGCTCAACAGCAGGCTCAACAGCACGCGCCAGCTCCACCACCTCCTGCACACCCACCAGCATGTACATGTACATGTTTGCACGTATGGTGGTGCCAGTGCCCAACCACTGAAGTGGGGATGCGCAGCACTGTAACATCCACACAAGGTACAATATATGTGTACGCCCTCAAGCGCCCAACAACATACAAACGATCGAGAGCATCAAAAACCTTGCTCACATGTGTGCATGGCCGTGGCATCGCCACGGGTGTCACGCTAGTTATTATTATTATTATTATTATTATTATTATTATTATGTGCCACACATCGGCAACACAGCTTTGATTTTTTTAAGAGCCTGATGGCATGGGTGTGGTGAAAGAAGAAACTCTGATGCGTGCATGTGGCCGCATGCCCCGTGCCATGCAGCCTGCTGGAACAGAAACAGTGGCAGCTGCACAGCGCGGCAGCAGCTGAACTGCTGCTGCAGACATGCCTTGAACAACAGCATGTGCAGCAATGGACAGGCACATGTGTGCTGCTCAGTGCTGTACTGGCGTGTGCTGCGCAGTATTGGCCTGCCCTTTGCCGTGCCGCATTTGTTTCCTGTACCATGCTTTGCCCTGTGCTATTTGGAAAATGTGCTGTGCTCTGCTGTGTTGCACTGTCGTGCGCTGCCCTGCGCCGTGCTCAGCAGTGCTGAGCTGTGCTGCTCCGAGCTGTGTTTGAGTGTGCTGTGCTGTGCTGCGCTGCGCTGTATTCACGTGTGCTGCGCTAAAGCGTGCTGTGCTGTGCTGTGCTGCTCACTGCTGGCCCTAGGTAGGACAGAATCATCACCTCCATGGCATCCTGCAGCAGCAGCAGCAGCAGCAGCGCACTGTGCAGTCAACCGTTTGTGTGACATGAGACCGTCCTGTGAAAATCTACAAGGTCAGAGGCAGCGCCAATGCACACAAAAAGGTGAGTACCCATGCATGAAGCGGCTGCGGCACAGATTGGCAGCCTGTCAATGCGGTGTTGGTTGGGCTGCAAGGAAACCTCGGAGCAGTGCGCCGTGCATTCGTGCCTTTGCTACTTGGGTGATGAGCTCTCTGCATAATCGTGCGATAGTCCCAACACACTCTCAATGTGAACAACAGGAGGCTGTAGTGCTTGGCTGGTTGCTGTGCATTGATGCCACTTTCGCTGCTGTATCTGCTGCTGCTGCTGCTGCTGTGCTGGCAGCTGCGCCTCACCAGCCCAAATCAAGGACACACAGAACAGCAAGAACACGTGAAAACGCCCAAGCCCTATTGCGTCGATAGTACGCTCCATAGATCCGGCAGCAGCACCAGCAGATGGTAAGGCTTGCACACGAATCACAGCCTGCTGCTGCTGCTGCCGGTGCTGTCCATGAACCGCGGCTGTAGCACTGCCGCGCTGATTTGAATCGCCATTAGCTACTTCTCGCAGTAGTTTGTATCGCGAGGAGGGCGTGCTAAGAGTGTGCGAGACCGATTTGCAGCGCAGAGCAGGTGCCGAAGAACAGTTCCGTAGTGCACAGAACGAAGGCATCGGAGCAGGACCAAGAGCATCCTATAACAGCATTGACGTAATGAAGCATGCACTACAGCACGAGGGTGTGCTACCTGCGTTGCTGCTGAATGTAACACACTAATCCATGGACTGCTACAACTACTGCTACCTGACAGCTGCACTGACATGTTGCTGCAGCGGGATTGGGCAGCTTGTAAGCATACTTGAAACAGGTTGCGTCAAACTTCTGGTGTCATTGCAGGTTGTTGTTTACAAGGCAATTTTCCACAGCAGCTCGGCACTGCAACCAACAGCTGATTTGACGCACGAACAACTCACCTTGGACATGCCCAGCATGTACATGCAGTCTACATTGTGCCAGTTATGTACCCGAATTTTTGTTCTTACATCATTTATACAAATAGCAGCAAGCAGCATTCATGGCTTAATAGGGGAGAGGGTGTCAGCTGCAGGCAAAACTCACCATCTGCAGCGCAGAGTATGGTCCGCCATGGGGTCGTCATGGCCTCACAGGCAAGACAGCTGTACTTGGAATCTTATGGGCGTGACTAGGAGGAGCATGCAGCACCGCACTCATGAAATTCCGGTCCCGGCAGTTTTAGGGCTTGGATGCTTGCTAGTGACACAGGAAGCGAACATGCCGAACGTACCCGCCTGTTTTGCACAAGTCAGTTGAACAGGATGCTCGAAATGAGCGAGACTAGCACAAGATGAGGGTCACGTCGCGGATGAACATGCGTCTGCACCTTCTGCGAGTGCTTCGTGCAACCGTTTACTGCTTCAACATCCACACACTCGTCCTGTGCGCCATCTCATGCGCGTCATGCTTTATAGCGGAGTATATGAACTGGAGCTACCGCTTGGAGTTCAGCTTGATGGCACTGGGCATCACCATCCCCCTAACATTCAACATCACACAGGCAAGCATCAGCAGGGACCCGGGGTAACACTACTTGCCATACAACGCAGCATAATCAGTTCCCGTGACTGCAAGAGTACGGACAGAAAGGCAGCAAGTTGTCTTTGCGCGTGGAGCAGTGAGGGCAAGCGATTGCAGTCGCAGCAGTGGGCAGGCCACGGGCAAGTCAAGTGGTAGCAGCAGCAGCAGTGACATGGCAACATGTACTTCTGTTGATGCATACACGGCCGGACAGCACATGCAGGTTGTATGAATAAACATGTGGAATGTATGAAAGTGCTACAACGCAGCTGCAACATCAGCAAGGCAGCAAAGTATACTTGCACATCACTGCAGACAGGTACACTGCAGGACCAGGGATACATGTTATCTAGCATGCACAGCGACGTCACTTACATCATGCCGCCAGGAAGCACTGGCCAGTGGCAGGTCACTGACAAGCTCGCACCCGTTGCCATGCCAACCTGCAGGCGTTCACGAGGCGCGAGCGTGCGCTGATAACGCTTGCTGAGATGAAGGCCAGCATCATTGCACTCTACTGGCAGCACAGGGACTGGCCGCAAGTGAGCAGCTGCTGCGCGGTGATTTTTTGCATGTACACAGCAGAAGCACCACCGTGATAATTTTTTTTAGAGAGTGGAAGTTACACGTAGGCCGTTCGCCATCTCAGATGGCATGCACCACACAAAGTGAACGCAATCTTGCGCCAAAAAGGGAGATTGAAGCAACTTTGAAGCCAAAATAGTCCTAGACTCTCGATTAGGATTGTACAAGGCATAAGCTGGCACACCTAAAAGTGTGCTTTGAAACACCATAAAAGCGGGAGTAAACTGGCTAAAGCCAACATGAGCGCAATCCAACGGCACAACACAATGGATGCGATGCTAGTTGCACCAGAGATCATCCATATCAACCACTCCTCAAAAGTTGCGGCATCTCAAAAGACACCACCACCTGACATCACCATGCGCCAAATGTTCACTTCCCAAACCTCCACACTGCGCCACTGCTACTAAGCCTAGCTGCCAGGCACCTCCGCTGGCAGCGGTGGCACCTCTTCCCAGCTGCCCCGACGGCCATCTGCACCACCACGGCGCCATAATGTGGCTGATAAGTGCTGTGCTCAGCTTATTATGCATGTGTGCCGCAGGATGACAACTATCCAGACTCAGTCGGCAATGACAGGACTGCATGGGCAGTGCAGTTTGCCAACGTCGCAATGGAGTTCCTCAGCCACGTGCAGCAGTACATGACAACACCAGGTGGGATGTACTGCTTGTACTGCTTCATCATCATCCTATCACCCATTCAAGCCATAGCATCAGCTTGTAGTGCGTGTACTGCCTGTACTGCTTTCCACACCATAGCATACATTATAGTAATGTACAGCGCCCCCGCTACTTCGCCACACCTGTAAACCATGTAGTTGCCTAACACTGCTGCCACTAAAGTCCACTTGAAAACAACATCAGGCTGCGAGCCATGCTCAACCGCACCAAGCCTTTTCAGCTCAGGGTTATGATCTCATGGGTTGCCTTTCACTGCTGCCGCCGCCGCCATCGCTGCTGCTGCTGCTGCTGCTGCTGCAGAGGGCTACGAGAGCCTCTCCGAGATCAGGCTGCGAGCCAAGCGCTCCACACTGCTGGCGCTGCTGCTGGGCGACACGCGCATGCAGCCCGTGACCGACACAGACAGCGTGGCCGCCAGCTTCATCATGCGCGTACAGTGCATCAACAAGAGCCTGCCCGGCTACGTGTGAGTGCAGGGGGGGGGGGCTATATCAACTAGTTGATGAGGGTGGGTGGCTGGGTGAAAAAGAGAGGGTCCTGAATTACGGTGGAGAATTCAGGAAGCAACTGGCTGCCAGACACACAGTTGAATACATACATGCTTGTTGTCTGATCAGTGATAAATCAGATCAGATCAGATCAGAGAGCAGATCAGCAGCCATCTGGCTTGTTGAGAAGGCCTTTTCGTGTCGTGCTGCAGGCACATCAAGGCTGCGTATGGCTGCTTGTTGACATAAGCTTATGGCTTGTTGTTCTGCAGGCACATCAAGGCTGCATACGGCTGCCTGAGCCGCATGAGCGTGATGAATGAGTACCTCACCTTCAAAGCAAAGTACAGCAAAGGAGGTGGGTTGCAACTTGAAAAGTGCTACATATGTGTTACAAACAGCGAGGCTGCGTACGGCTGCCTGAGCCGCATGAGCGTGAGGAACGAGCACGTCACCTTCAAAGCCAAGTACAGCAAAGGAGGTGGGTTTTTTATTGAACATTGTTACATTTGTGTTATAACATAGTGAGGCAAGATCGATGTTTTGGTGCTGATGCATTGAGGTTGGCCTGCTGCAAACCATGTGTCTTCTCAACCATATTTACTGGGTTGTGCTGACAGGTTGCTGAGGCATGTGCTGCTTCTCTCTATGGCTGCAGGCGAGGGCGGTCTGTCGCGCACCTCTCAGTACCACCGCTACCTGATGGCACAGATGGAGCAGCTGCGCATGATCAAGGTGGGTGCGGTAGCATCATTATCAGCAGCAAAAGCACCAAAAACCCTTGCAAAGTAATGAGCATTGCAATTGCTGGAGAATGCCCAGCAGCTGGTTTTCACCAGCAGCAGGATGGCAGGGGCTACTCGCTCTACTGGGGCTGCCCACCGGGTGCATCACAGGCATGCTGCTGTCTGAATTTGCCTCTGTGCTGGTTTCTCTGCTCCCTGCAGGTATACCGCACGCCGTTCACACGCCGTTTACTACATATTATCCATGCAATGCAGGTGCATGCAGCTTACTGGCCGCTGTCTGCTGCCAGCACCTGCTGCTGTTGCCTCTGCTCCCTTCTGCAGATCTACCGCACGCCGTTCATGCTGCGCTACTGCTGCAGCATCCTGATCCATATCGGCGCTGTCGTGCTGGGGCCATACTTTGTGCACATCGGTGAGCAGCCTCAGACTCTTGGTCAGGGTTGCCTTTCTTTTGAATGCAACTGCCTTGCTGTCAAAGCCGGAGCCAGCCCTACAGTTTGGAGAGCTAAGCAGAGCTTTGCACTCTGGGTACATGGCATTGCCTGCCCGCAGGACTCCGTCGATTGCTGGCTATATACACACCGGCCCTGCTAGGTATGCAGTCTACCGTATGGGGTGATTCCCACATGCTGCCTAGTAAGGGGTGTAAGGGTCTGGGTGGTCTACCTTACACCGAAAATAGAGAGAATAATCAGTCTGCTTTCCGCCTCCCCAGTGGGTGAGGCGCGGTTGCCGATGCCGAAAGGTATGGCTTACAAGGATTGATTATTATTATTATTGCCTGCAAGTTGCCTGCAACCCGCCTGCAACTTTTCACAGCTGCCAACTCTGCAAATGGTGCATGAGTGCCAACATTGACGTGAGCGTGCTGTGTGCTGCAGGTGGTGTGATGTGGACGAGGTGTATTTGCAGGGGCTGGGCTGCCCTCCACTGCATACGTGCATTGCATGCTCAACTGACCACCTGCACGTGCTGTGTGCTGCAGGCGCATGCGATGTGGATGCAGTTGACGTGTGGGGGGCTGGGCTGCCCTCCACTGCACACATGCATAAGGATGTTGGCAAGCGTACACGTACAAAAAAACGTCGAAAGACGCGTACGTATTATACGCGTATTTTCGGTCTCGGCCAAAAACCGGCATATAATGAGAGAGAGTAGTTACATGTGGGTCCAGTCACCATCTCATAATGGCATATAATGGCATATAATGGCCACCGTATATTGTACGTAGGTTTCCACCCTGTATTCGACGCATAATACACCGTAGACGCTGAAGCTGCCCGTGTTTCATGGCGTACAAAGCCTTGGACAAGCTCAAATGGACCGGTAAGGCGCCACAAACGCCTTATATCGATCCCACAACATACTTAGAGTTTAATTAGCATGCCAAAGGTGCTGCTGACATGCAGCAGCAGCTGTGGAGTGGTGCACTACTGCTGCTGCTGCTGCTTGGGGAGTGCGCTGCTGCTGCTGCTGCTACCAATGCTACACTGAAGTAGTCTGGGACATGCAGCCCACGAGTGACATCATTAGCACAGACAAACACCTCTCAATTCACAACAGGGCATGCTCACAGCTGTGAAACAGCGTCAAACAGCTGCACAGGCTCTACTGCTGCAACAACATAAGCTGCCAGTGCGCCCACATCAGCAACAGGCTGGTTGTGTGTAGCAGGCTGTTTCAATGGTTGCACAGCAGACTGGTTGAAAAGTGTTGTAGTAGCGTTTGGTAGCTGTACTCCGCCCGACATGGTGTCAGCCAATGCAGCAACAGCCTGGTTGTGCCCAGCAAGTCGCCGCAACGGTGAGCTGTTGTGTGCAGTATGGTATTGTTGGCGTTGCCCGCAGCAACAGTAAATGGCGTCAAACCGATGCCTGTGTTGCTAGTGCTGCTTGAACTGCATGCTAAGTATTGCACATGGCTTCTAACAGGTGCGTAGCCTGCCGATTGGCAGTGCACGCGTGCAGGTGTGCAGCAATCGCATGTGCAAAGGGCTCCTGTAACACCACAGACACATGACTTGTAGCTCCCTCAGCTGCTTAAAGTATGTTAATCTCTGTCTATCAGCAAAAAAAGGAAGCCAGTAAGCTGTACAGTCGTGGTATGATGCCCTGACAGCGGGTGCGCACCTGTGTGGGCAGGCAACTGCACGTTAGGGGGCTCACAAGGTGCTGCTGCACTTAACAACACCAATCTGCTGTCGTGTAAAGGCGTATAAGCGCCGTTGCAGCAGGCAGACACAAGGTTGTAATGCCTGATTTAAGTTATAACAAACAATACAGCATATTTGTCAGCATAACTACAACAGCTGCCCTCAGGAATGCCAACTTCATGTTTTTTATACGTGTACGGGCGGCATATAAGGCCTGATACGGCGTACATTACTGTTTATACGCAGTACATTTATACGGTGTGTACGCTTGCCAACATCCTTACACATGCATTGCATGCTCAACTGACTACTGGACTCACTAACATAGTAGGATTTGCAGATACTTAGAATGGGTTGAGGTTCCGGATACACGCGTGCTGAGTGGCGCAGGTGTGTGTGATGTGGACGCGGTTGACGTGTGGGGGCTGGGCTGCCCTGCGCCGTACATCATGGCCTGCATCTACGCAGTCATCTGCATGCTGCTGCTCAACGTGCAGGTAAGGCAGGCAGCGGCGGTGTTGGCAGCAGCTCATGTACAGTGCATCGTATGCATTAGATCAGCGGCGGCGTCATGTGCAGCAGCATGCAGCTCAACATACAGGTGCAGCAGGCAGCGTGGTGTTGACAGTAGCATCTGTAACTTATATGCGATGGTGGCAACGGCTGCGTCATCTGTGCGACGGTAGAGATTATGATGGTGTCAGCTCTGTGAGCTTCTATGCCAGGCTTGTTTATGTACAATGCGTGGAGTGAAGCTGCTAGGCGCCAGCTGACTAATCGTTGTTCATCAGGCTGCATGGCACAATGACCAGTTAGTGTTCACATTTGCATGTGTGATGGCAGCAAAGTGTGCCAGCTGTCAATGCATGCATGGTCATGACGCCGTCATGCACCTTAGCAATGTTGCGGCGCTGCTGTGCTGTGCTGTGCTTCAGGACACGTGTGAGATGCCGTTTGACATGACAGGACTAGGTGAGACAAACAGCTCTGCATAGCTGCATTCTGCTAGGGTGTTGCAGGATGGTATGCCCCTACAGCTGTCGTGCCGTAGCCATACCATGTCTGAATAATCCCAACTCGGAAGCATCGCTGTAGCTGCTGCTGCTGCTGCTCCTGCTGCTGTTGCGTCTGCAGACGATGAGTTCCTGCAGCTCGCTGACGAGTTAGCAGATGTGCTGAAGCTGTTGCTGATACTTCGGCTGCCAGTGCTGTGCCACAGCAGCTTTGAGAGCTGCTGATGCAAACATTAACTACTGTCCAACAACTGAGTTCTGCTGCCGCCGACGCTGCTGCTGCCCTGCTGCTGCTGCAGACAATGTGTTCATTGAGCTCACGGACGAGTTCGCAGACGTGCTGGAGCTGCTGCTAAAGGTGCTAGTGCTGTGAACGCTGGTGCTCTTATTTTTACGGTTAACGACTGCTGCTGCTGCTGCTGTCGCTGCTGCTGCTGTCGCTGCTGCTGCTGTCGCTGCTGCTGCTGCTGCTGCTGGTGCTGCAGACGACGTGTTTATTGAGCTCACGGATGAGTTTGCAGACGTGCTGGAGCTGGAGCACTCCTGCCCCATCGCGGACGGCGGCAGCTGCTTTGACCCCATCCGCAAGGCGCAGAGAGACGCAGAGGCGGCAGCAGCACTGCAGCAGAGCACCGACGCAGCTGCCGGCATACTGTGAGGCGCGTTTTGGGTGCAGCAGAGTTTGATCAATTCGTGCTGCAGCAATTTGATGGGTAGACATATTCTGGTCTAGGTGGCTGCTTGATGGTGGCAAAACTTGCTAGCTGGCAGGCCAACTTGACAATTCAGAAATGCATGATAATCAAATGCATGATGGGGAGCATGCGCCGCACTGATGGGTGCGCTACGCCACAAACAGGGTGATGGTAATCACAAGTACAGATGGTGTGCTTGATATTCGCCAAGGGGGGTGCCAGCCAGCCTGGCAGCTCGCCTGCATCGTGACTCATGAGGACTCCTCTGTGACTGTGCCAGTCACTGCGGCACACTCACTGAGTGCAGTGCTCTGAGAGCACTCGGACCGGGTCCGACCCGGTCTCTTGGGCCAAGAGACCTAAAGCGCCCAGGTTTGCAGGGGCCCACCTTTGAGGCTCAGCCAGGCCAGGGCCTGGCCAGGCTGGACCTTGGAGGCCCTCGCACCTGCCGTACCGGCGGCTGTACAACTTGCACCAGTGCCTGGATACTGGGAGCTGCTCCGTTACAAGCCAACGCCAATGGAAGAAGACGCCATCGGCGGTCACAAAGTCAACAGACTAACTTAACAGTTCAGCCACTGGCACGGTGCCAGCTGCAGATTTGTTGCTACTTAGCAGCCCCGACAGCATAGCACCGTCAACAGACAGGTTGGTTGCAGCCACTGTGGCTGACCACCACCACCAGACAACCCTTCAAAGCACTTCAATGCTGCCAACAGTGCAGTCCTGATGTACAATTTGCACGTGTACCCTCCCAGAGCACAAGACAGCAACATGCAGGTGCAGCACTGCAGTGTGTATGCACTGCCTGGTACTACAAACGAACCACTGCTGTGTGCAGGGTGGCGGCGTGACAGGCTTGCACAACCCATCACCGTTACTTGACCTGACTGTCTGCAGTACAACACACCCTGAAACTCGCATATTGAGCAATGATGTGCTGCTCTGCCGCTCACTTGCAGGCATGCCTAGGCACCAACACCATAGTCTAAAAATTCCTGAAGTACCTAAGCAACCACCTGAGCAGTCTGAAGAAAACACGCAACAGACGCACAACACCTGCAATGCACAACTGCGCTGAGCTGCTACAAGCGTCCTGTTCCCAACTGCGCTGAGCTGCACCCACACCAGTCATTCACACTGCGCCCACACAGCAGTGTTGTTGTACACATTTTGGGCAGCCACTGCTGCCGACCACACATTCTTTTCAGTACCTGCTAAACTCCGTCAGTAGCAGTAGCAGTGTGTGCGTTGTAGAAAAATGCAATCACCCCTTGCAACAGAGGCCCACCAAACAGTATGCCGCTAACCGTCCAACCCCAAACCATGAAGAAACACAGAGCCACCCCGCACCATGACAACAGGGCACGTAAAACTGCCCTGCATGTAGACACCAGCGCCCCCAACGCCCCGAAGCAAGGCGAGCTGCAGCACGAACTTGTGTGTGTAAACCTGACGCCTGATTGCCTAATAGGCAGCACGGTTGATGGGCTGATGTTAGCTTTCAAGCTGGTGGCCTCAAAACAAACTGCACGCAAGCCCTGAGAACCTGGAAAGGCAGCTGAGACCAACCAGTGAACTAATCCCTGCGGGTAGGCGCGGGGTAGCAGCCTCCACGATAGGAGCCCGCCCCCCTGGAGTTGAAACCACAAAAGATTCAACATTATCAACTTGGCAAAAGCAACTGAAGCGCAGCAACACATAGCCCACCTCCCAACACACACACATACCAGGCACTGGACGTCCTGTGATGCAGGCACACACACTGATTAAACATCCACACATTCAGAGACACTCCGTCACCCTGACAACCGAGCGCTAGCAGGTGCCAGCGACATCACAGCTGCTGTGGGGTGCTTGACATCACACCCGGCAGCCATGGCACACATGCAGAATGCATCGCCAAGCACAGCCCAAGAGATGCGATACATACAGTGCATGCCACAACCCACAGAGCCGCCGCTAGCTGGAGAAGGGCTGCATCAGTCTGGGAAGCACAGCTTGAAGAAACAACGTAGATGCCGTGCGTGCACCTGTGAGACGCTTGCATGGCATGGCAGACACCTACAGCCCACCAGGTCAGTCCCTGAAACAGCACGGAACGCTTTCAAAGACAAGCACAGCCCTGGCAGCAGACTGCAGCGCTGCTGAACCAAAGAGGCTGTTATATAGTACGACGGTGTTCATGGGTTTGAGCAGGCAACGCAAGCAAAGCTTGCACACCTTGGCGGCTGAAAGGTGTAGGCACTGAGCAAGCAAAAAGACGCATCTACAACTGCGTGCTGCTGTACGCAGCAAGCACAGCATAGCAGCCAGAGCAGCATTCGATAAGGTGCGAAATCACTCCAGCAGTGATCATGTTGTTTGCTGAAACAACACAAAGCTCCAACGACAAGCTTCAAGCAGCACCCCTGCTTAAACCTGCTGATATAACAACCTGCAGCTGTGTGGCACTCCTGCATTGCATTGAAAGGGTTGACATCTGCATGGATGGATGGATGCACCTAAGCCCTGCAAACAAAACACAGCAACACCTGCATGCAAATACACCACAGCTTGGCAGTGCACAGCTGCTTCAACGCTATACACAACAAATGCAGCTGTTATGCATGTGCGTGTGCAGCTCCAGGAGCCAAAGCATAAACAAGTCAATGCAGCACGCAAGACTGCACGCTGCTTGTGGTACAGAACTAGCGTCACAGATGGATGCAGCACACATCAACACACCATTGCCATCCACAGGGGACAGACTTGCAACGTAAAGCGGTGCTGCCAGCTAGCCTGCATGATGCGCATCATAGAAGCACACATATGTGTGTGCACCCACACACACATCATGCTGTACTTGTACTGTCTGCCATCCATGGTAGCGTGCTGTACTGCCCACAGCATGCATGCCTGGCGCAGACATCACTAATGTCATTCGTCATCATCATTCACCGTGTTCCTAGCAACCAAACACAAAGGGTAATAGCCGCTCCCAAACCACCAAGATCAGATATCACTAGATCATCTGCCGTCCGTTTAGGTGCACACAAGGTTGCCCTGCTGCCAAGCACGTGTACAACGCTGCTATATGCAAAGCATGCGGCGAGTAAGAGTAGCTGACACTGTGGTGACTGCTGCAGACATACTGCAACAAGAGGGACAAGTACAAAAGAGGCATGCACATCACCGCTGTGGGTCGTATCCAATGAGACCAACTTGCATCAAACGGAATGCTGCTGCTGCTACACCACCTGCCTGTGCACACGCTGCTGCATCAACATTCACCTGCCCCACTGCATGTGTCATTCAGCAAGCTAGCATACAAGCCACCAAGCACGTCATTAATCCAGTCTTGTCGCGCGTGAGCAACACCACATATTGCCAATGCCGCAGTAGCGTACAAGCACTCCTGTGCTGCTGCTGCTGCAGCCTGCTCAAATGCACCGGCTGCATCTGCAAACTTCACCGAAGCCCAGAACAGCTTTTGCATGATCAAACCTGACACCAAGCAATCAATACAGCGGGTGAGCTGTTGCATGGGGAGCAATGCGCTGCTGCACCCTGCCTGAAGGCACCCAGGACTTCCTGAACCAGGCAAAACAAAACACGTAGATGCAACGAAACTAGAAGCCAACACAAGCGGCACGCATACGATCAACCTAGCAGCACAGACAGCCGCATATGGCAGATGTGCTGCCACATGTTGTGCCATCCCACGCAGCTTAGCATGTGCAAATGCAGCCAACCCATGCATCCTAGCGCACGAAACTGCATATGATCAAACACTTTTGCTTGCTCAAGCTGCCTGAGGTCCTAAGCCCTCTACGGTCAACAAGTCAAGCTCGTATTGTAGGTTAAAGTACAAGGACGCCTGAAAGCGATAGCTGCATGTGCAGCATGTGCGCTGCTATCCTGAGCAACTGCCAGCTGTGCAGCTGACAGCCCCGCACACTAGCCTATGCTTCTCTGCCTTGCTACACCCCTGATAGTAGAGCAACTACAACACAGCAACACACTACCAGACAACTCCGAGACAACACAAGACGGCATAGCGCCGAATAGTACAGTATATGAGTCTGTAGTACACCTGTCAAGTGCGCGAAAGCAAGACCTCCCTTGCACTCTAACGCCAACCGCACCACCTAGGCTATAGCCTGCCCACACACACACATTCAATCAGCGGCAATCAGCGCCCTGCCAAGTCCCGCTGGCAATGTGTTGCTACCTGACATGGTATGTATTGGTACAGCCGGTGCACCGTACACGAAGGCCTTGCAGCCTGAAGGATGCACCAAGCAACTAGCCCCACACCACCAACCCCAGTAAGCATCCTCGGAGAAGAAGAAGCGCAAGCAACACCAAAACAGGCGCTGGCAGAGCCCTACTTCCCTTCCAGCGGCAGCACTTCATCTTACTCGCCAGCAGCACTTCACAAACGCATGTACTTCACGCAAGCATGCAACACCAGCAAGATGCTGAAGTGAGCGCACCAACCACCAGCTGCAGCAGCACGGCAGCTGTACCCCATAGTACAACTGGTGCTGCGCAGCTGGAGTACTCGGCAGCAGCCACCTCATTGCTGCACCGCCTCAATCAGTGCAGGTGTCCGTCAGCATCTGGTACGTGCAGTGCAGCAGTGCCTTGGACACGTGGCTCCCCAGCCGCCGCAACTGGCACGCACAGCCGATCGTCATCATACAACATACGACATGACGCAAGCTGCATGCCAAGCGCAGCACACTATTCTGCTGCTAGCTTTCCTGACACCGCATCACACACATTGGTATGTAAAGCCACCTCCCTGCTGCACCTCCGCAATCAATCAGTGCAGGTGTCTGTCAGCATCTGGTAGGTGCAGTGCGGCAGCGCCTTGGACACGTGGCTCCCCAGCCGCCGCAGCGCATCCAGCGCCCCAAACCCTAGCCCCACCCGAAGCACCATAAGGTTCGTCAGCTGCGTGAGACACGCGAGGTTCCGCGCAAAGCTGGTTGGGTAGTCAGGGCTCGTGAGAAGCGTCAAACTGCGCAGCTGGCCCATACTTGAGATCGCGCGGCGCACGTTTTTGTTGATCGCGCGCTCGTGCGCGTGCACTGACAGGTTGGTCAGCACAGACAGCTTAGTGAGTATGGTGAGGCCGGATGCACGGATGCGCGCTGTATCATGAACTGCTACTAGCTTCAAACTGCGAAGGCTTGCAGGACAGCTTGCAGCAATGTGCTGCAGGTGGCACTGGTTGAGCTGCGAGTGGTGCAGCTCCAGCGACTCTAAGCTGCTGCAGAGTCGCAGATGTGGCATGTGCAGGCGGCGATCTGCACAGGGGCTCGTGCTGCGCAGCACTAGACGCTGCAGGTGCGGCGTCTGCAGCAGCAGCACATCCTGCTGCTGCTGCTGCGGCGGCGGCGGGTGCGGCTGTACCTGCTGCTGCTGCTGCTGCAGCAGCAGGGATGCTGCTGCATCGCTGCTTGCTGCTCTCCTGTGAAAGCACCCCACTGGCGCGAGAGATATGAGCACCTCTGCATCTGCGCCGGCTATCACTGCTGCTGTTGCTGCTGCAGCAGCATACTCCTCTGCAGCACTGCTGCTGCTCCCGAGGTTACACAGATTGCTGCCGACACTCGACAGCCGTGTGCACAGGCCTGTGAAGCTTCGATAGCTGCTGCTGTGCCACATGCCTCCGCTGCTGTTGCTGCTGCTGCAAAAGCCTGCAGGCAGCTCTTCCATGCACCAAACGTCCAGCGCCTCAAGTGAGGTGAGCGTTGGTGGCAGCAGGGAGGGGTACAGCAGCACAGGGGGATCGCTGCTCCACACTGCAGGCAGAGAAGCATGCAAGATTGTGTTGAGTGTTGACCGGGGTTCATGTGTTTGTGTGGGTGTGTGTTCTGACATGTGCTGCTGCAGCGAAGCATGCATGCTTTGGATTGCATAGACATTGCTTGCTTCGCGAAGCAGGTCGCTGACTGGTCAATGGGTAACAGTGAATCCTAGCAGGTATTCTGTCCTGTGGTGTTGCAGCAAGGCGCACTCTGGAGGGCACAAGCGCTGCTTTGCTTCTTGGGCGGGTCGTTGCTGTTTCACCAGCACTAACATGTAGCTTGCGCATGCCGGCTTGCCTGCCAGGCGCCGTTACTCCTGCACATGCCGGTCCACTACGTGCATGCAGCTCTACCAAACCACTCCACAATATCGTTCTTCACTCACCGTCCCACTTGTAAGGCTGCACGCGCAAGCTGCGCAGCGCACCAAACCGCTGCAGCCCCATCGTACCATCCGGCATGTTGCAGCACAAGTCCAGCTGCGTCAAACTCCCCCAGTGCGCGGCCAGCTGCAGCAGCAGCTCCGCAGACAGCTCACACTGCCCTTTGAGCCGCAAACTGCGCAAACTCCGCAGCGATTTCAGCTGCAGCAGCTGCCTTCCTGCTGCTGCGGCCGGCAAACTTCCGCGCACCGGCTGATAGATCTGCACGGATAAGCTGCGTAGGCCAGTTAGCGGCGCAAGCTTTGGCACGTCTGCCCACTGCACGCTACTAAGCGCCAAACTATGCAGCTGCTGGCAGCTGGCTAGGGAGATGCACTGAGGGCCGCTGACTGGTTGCGACTGCTGCAGGGATAGCTGGCGCAGCTGCGGCAGCTGCGATAGGCTGGTGAGGCAGGGTACAGGGACGAGGCCTACGCTCATGCTGTGGAGGCTTGTGAAGCGCGCGAGGGCTTTGGGCCCGCAGAAGACGACTGCTGATGCTAGCTCCAGCAGGCCTGCAGGAAGATGAAGTATGAAGAGAAAGGAGCGGCAAGAGCAGCAGCGGCACTGTTGATGCGCGGGCAATGTTGAGCCGAAAAAAGGGGAAGAAGCGATGTGCAAGGAAAAAGGAGGAAAGGGAAAGCAGCAGCAGCAGCTGCGATAAGCTGGTGAGGCAGGGCACTGGGACGAGGCCTACGCTCATGCTGTGGAGGCTTGTGAAGCGCGCGAGAGCTTTGGGCCCGCAGAAGACGACTGCTGATGCCAGCTCCAGCAGGCCTGCAGGACGGAGAAATGTGACATATGAAGAGCAAGGAGAGGCAAGAGCAGCAGCAGCACAGTGAATGCGCAAGCAATGTTGCACAAAAAGAAGAGAGGCCACGTTGTGCAAGGGGAAAGAATGTGTCTACAGCACATGCAAAGACATTGAGCAGTAGCTATCCTGCAGGCCTGCAGGAAGACGAACGATGAATTAAATCAGTTGACAACCTGGAAGGATGCAGCGGTTGGGCATAAGGTGCAAGAAATGCTGTGCAAGAGACAGCACATCTGCTGAAGGGCACAATATGAGGATGACAAAGCAGCGATATGACAGAACAGCATGCCAAGACAGCATGCCGGTATACCACAATGCCTGCTGCTGTGTGACATTACCACGCCTCGCAAACCACCACCTCGCCACACAAACACCACCAGTGCTCTGTACCATTTACTGTGTGCTGCACGATAAAACGCATGCACTCTCCGCTTCACACTGTCTGTAAACCATCGATCTGCTGTACTGCACAGTCATCTGCTGTTTTGCACCGTCTCCCCCCAAAACGCCAAACGTATCAACTCACCAGTGAACTGCACATCCAGTGACGTCAGCCGCACCAGCGCAGCTGTGCACAATCACTGCTGCGCTGCCACAGCCCTGCCACGCCCCAAAAGTAACACCAACCCCAGCCACTGCCCACTGCTGTCAACGTTGCGCTGTCTATCATCATCATCATCATCATCATGTTACCCATTAAGCCATAGCATCAACGTCTATGTTGCATCATTTGCACAACTCCCTGCACAACTATATTGGGCCACAATGCCAAACTACAACCCCAGCTGCAACTGGAATTTACAACCATGCCTCACCAGTGTACTGCACATCCAGCGATGTCAGCCGCACCAGCGCAGCCAGCGGGTCCAAGCTCAGCGGCGCATGCGCAGTGCCCTCCACCGTCCTGAAGCACAGCGCAAGCTCCTGCAGCTGCGACAGGCCCCCAATCGCTGCCAGGTGCGCACCCTCAAGCCTGCTGAAGTGCGGGCTGCGAATATGCAGCCGCTGCAGCGAGCTCAACGCGCCAAACATGTGCAGCGTGTCTGCAGGAGGCCAGCAGATGTCTGTGAGCTTGAGGGTTCGCAGTTGCGGCCCCAGGCACTGCATGCTGCCGAGTACTGCGCGCCAGTGCGCCGGCTGCATGATTCCTGCAAGTTCTAGGCGCTGTAGGGTGGGCAGGTGGGCTTGGAAGGTGTCCATTGCTCGTGCGAGGGCCCACGCGTCGCAGGGCTGGCCCTGTGGGAGGGCTAGCCGCACTTCCTGCAAGTGCTTGAAGACGCGCAGCAGCCAGTGCAGCTGCACGAGTTGGCCTGGAGCTGAGTGCTGCCACAGGCAGGCTGGTAGCTGCACCTGCTGCACTTGCGATGACAGCAGCTCGCGCCATTCCTTGCACGCCAGGCGTGCAGCTGCTACATCGGCCGGCTCCAGGTAGCGCCCCAGCATCTGAAAGCGGAAGGTTTAGGTAGAGAGATGGTGACGTTGGATGGTGTGAGTGGTTAGGTGCAGGAACGAGGCATGGCAGACAGCAGCAAGGGCAGAGCGGAGGGGTCGTGTTAGCAGTTGCTAGGTACTGCAGCAGCTGCAGACAGTACATGCTGCTAGGATATCATGCACTGCCGTTGCCCTGCTGCGTCAGCCAACGTAGTAAACGACTTTTGAACATCCTAGACAAGCGCCTGCACAGCCTGATCGTGCTGTCTCAGCAGATCCCAGCCAGCCTGGGAGGGCGGGCTGGCAGTCCACGCAAGCAACCGTAAGTGTCCCGCTACTACATGCAGCCCTATCGGCAAGGTCTGAACGAGTGGTGTCACACACCTGTAATAGTTGCCGTGGTGGCGGGCGCCGAGATGGAGACTGGGCAGAGTGAGCACGGTGTCGGGTTCGTGCTGCTATGGCAGGAAGGCTATGTAGGCCAGGCGTTGAGGTGATCCACTCTAAAGCCCACATTCCGCTATGCTTCTTCACTATGCTCGCCCAGCTGAGCACAGCATGAAGAAGTATTCGGACGAACAAGCAGACGCTTGGGATGCACACAGACGCTAAGTTTGGGTTTTCAGAATGGTATCCCATACTTCCAGCCCCACGTTCGGCCGCAATACGAGAAGCAGCAGTAGACTGCCTGCACTCCACACAGTAGACATTCAAACGTGTGCATTTGCTGCCAGCCGTGAGTTGCGAAGGTATACCATGCCTATCGATGTGATAAGTCGCAGATCCCTTGCCTCGTAACGATCGAAATCGAGTATCTGCCTTGGCAGTGTACAGGGTTCTCAACGACGACAGAAAACAACCAGCCAGGCAGCCGCGTAAGAAGTACGCTTTTTTGAATTGGCTCACATTTCGCTCTATGTGCACCAAACCAGCAACGGCTGGTCAAGCTTGGCCGCGGGCTGGCGTGACTAAGGCTCAGCAGGGAGTTGATGCCTCAGGCTATTGCTGCCAGCTGCTGCAGGCATATGAAATTACAGGAAACGAGAGCAGCGGTTGAGTCGAGCCACTCACAGCTGCAAGCTCTGCTGGTAGATCAAGCCCACCCGCCTGCCTGACAGCCGGCTTGATGAAGCAGGAATGCCATTTGCCTTGACACCATGAAACGAATCACATCAGAAGCCAAGGGATTGGACTATCGAATAAATGACGATAGGTTACAGCAAAGCACGACGCAACCCTGCACCTGCAGCAGTCAGCCACCCAGCAGCCCTGCACACCGAAGGGTACTGTGAGTCTCACTGACTGGCCCAATGGCTGTTGACAGTATGAACAACAACAGCTCCGAGGGGACCATAGCGTTACACCTGTCACAGCGTCCATGGAACACGAGCCCTTCGACACGCCCTGGCAGACTACTAGAGTTAGCTGCTTGCCGCCACTGCCACTGCCTCTGCTGCTGGTGGTTGCTGCTCTGCCTTGCTGCTGCTGCTGCTGCCACCCCCGCTGTCTGATGCTGCTGCTGCGCGGCCCTTGCCCCTGCGCTTCGCTGCGCCTGCTGCTGCTGAGCTGAAGTACTTGCGCATCTCATACGCATCCTCCCCGTTTGCGTAGTACTTGGCCTCAACGTCTTGTATCCTGCAAGCCGCAGCCAACCCACACGCGATCAGCAATGCGTGCAGCACGTGACACTGGTGCTGGCCTTTGTACATGCTTGCAAGCGCCTAATGCTGAGCTCCCGCTGCGTGATAGGTGGTCTGCAACAGTGACACCTGCCCACCCCACACAAGCACCATGCCAGCGTCAATGTTGTGCCGCAATTGTTGTGCCGCAGCTCTACAGTTGGTGGGTGTGTCTTACACACATGCAAACAACGCCGGCTGCCTATGTCATGTTGAGTTTTTGAGTATGCCATGTGCTCACCGATAGCCGAGTGTCTCTGTGTAGAGATGGATCGCGCCCTTGTTTGACACGCGCACGTGCAGCGACACATACTCCGCGCCAAACACCTCCTCCATGGCCTTGTCTGCGTTACAACAGGGTACAGGGTACAGCAGGGTTCAGGGTACAGCAGGGTTCAGGGTGCAGGGTACAGCAGGGTTCAGGTTGCAGTGTGCGTGGTACAGCAGGATTCCAACAGAGCATTGGTGTGTCCCAAGGTGTTAGAAGTCAGACAAGCCAAAGCAGAGCAGTTAGCGCATGGCGGGGGGTCAACTGCGCAAGATGACAGGCACAGCGCAGCAGCTGTGGTATGTGCTGCACTTCAGGGATGGGCGCTCTGCTGAGAGTGAAGCTTCTGCTTGGTCAACGGCCAATGCATCCTGGTTCATGTTGAAGTCCGGCTGCAGAGCATAACATGCCGCTGTGTGCCCTTCGACACATCACCGCTGCAGAGCAGCGCGCTGCAGTAGCACATACAGCTATGAGTCTGCTGCTACCACCTAGCCTAAACTGCTGCTGCTGCTGCCGGCGCTCACGTGTTGCTGACATGAGCTTGGCTGCGATGCCCATCTTGCGGTGTGTGCGCGCGACAGCCAGTGAGGTGATGTGGCCGTGCACTGGATCTGCTGCCTCCTCCTCCCTGCAAGCAGCGGCATACATAGCAGGAGGTTGAGAAGTCGTGTTGAATCAGATAAACTTTGCAATGATAACTTACAGTTGCTGTAGCAATTCAAGTGCTGAAAGCTGCCAGACCAACAGGCGCCAGGTGTGTTGCTAATCCTGCAAACTGGCTGCTGACAGTTATGGCTACTGGTTGGACATATATGCTTGTAACACTGGCCACGTCTGCATGCATGCAGCAGCTGTGACACAGCAAGATGCTGCGAGTCTCACAGGACTGTGCGGCTGGCAGCCACACAGCTTTTACAGGCGGCAGCTGATACCAGCTGCTGTCATGCTCACATCTTTGCTAGCACGTATCCCACAATCTTTCCGTTGTAGTCCTCCGCTACATGCAGCAGCTGTGGCCATGACAGGATGTGGTAGAAGTAGTACTGCAGCAGAGACAATATGAAACAACAGCAACAGCAGCTGAGGTGAGCACACGACACTGGGCTTGTTGTGCGGCTCAGCACAATTGCCAGGTGTGCGCCTGAAGTCTGCATAGCACTGCCTGGCTGGCACTCTGCAAGTCAGGCTGATAGGAAGGAGTTGCAAGTGATTGCTCTCCCAGCTTGCTGACACCAAGTTTTGTGTGCGTTAAAAATGGGGGAGATAAAACAATGCTGCAGGCAGCTCAGCCTCTGCATCCAGCAACTGCGCTGTTGTGCACCACAGCATGCATGCTTGCACTTTGCCCGTCCCACCTTTAGCTGGTAATTCTCAGGTAGGCTGCACATCAGTTGCAAGGGAAAAACAAAAAATCAGCATTGGTTGTCCTTACTGAAACCTGCATCACGCCCTAAGGCTGCCTGTGCTTCAGTGGCAGCTGCCGCTGTAGTGCTGCATGCTGCCAGCCTGCTGCTGCTCTCACCATAGCAGATTGCATCTCTGCATCTGAATCAGGTCATCGATGGTGGCTGGTCGAATGCAAACCATTGTGAGCTGTTGCTGAACTGAAGAACAGGGTGCGCAATCTACTGCTGAGGCAGTCGGCCAAGCTTTGATCTGTGAGTTGTTTGAGCGTGTACGTCAGGTTGCGTCGATACACGAATAACAAGAATAACACAAACGATCAGGCTACGAAGATAATCACTCAAAGCCCGTAACTGTTCTGGTGTGTCATGTTCTTTCGCCTGCTCGGTTCCATCTCGTTTCTCCCTTGAACGTGATGATCTGAAACACCTTGATACACCATTTTGAATTGAAGATTTCACAGAACCGCAGCGCAGTGCTGAACTGCAATAGCAGTTGATTCAAGAGCCAGCAGCAGCACTACTGCTGCAGCAGTAATGCCTTGATTGCTAGTGCTCCTGCATCATACGCCTGGATGGCTAGCTACTAGTTCGGTCAACATATTTCAAGTCGTGGCCATGGCGGAGCGTATCGTGTTCAGCCTGGAGCAGGAAGAGCAGCAGCCCAAATCAGCACTAGAGGAGGAGCGGGAGAGGCACAGGCAGAGGTAGGCACAGCAAACCAGTCTGACAGGCTGCACCTGATCTAGTTATCTGCAACTAGTGCTTATGTGGTGCATGGCGCAGGCGTTGTTGTCCAGATCACAGGCTGGCCAGTGGTGTACGCTGCTGCTGTGCTGGGGCTACAGCACCGTTCACGTGTGCGCTGGACATCGATGTGTGCTACATGTCTTTGGCAGGCTGTACAGCATCTACTGCTGCAAGCAGCCGCCGCGATGCCGATTTGATGCAGCTGCTGCTTGCACCACTGTAGATGCCTTTCATCCTTACCTGCTCGCACAGCAGCTGTTGTGCACTGGTTCCTGTTACTGCAACTGCTGGCAGGGCCATGTTGCACATGAACCCCTGCAGCTACATGCAAAGCCTGACTGCAATTGTTTCCTCCAGCTATGTACAGCTTGTGGAACGCAAGCAGCAGCACTGCCATGCTCAGTTCAGTGCAGCTGGCTTGGCATCATGCAGCTACCGCAGCAAGTGATCCACAAGCAAGCCGGCTGCATGTCTGATTGGGCAGTAACCCACGTTACGCATACACCACACCACGTAACAGCGGCTACCTGTAACTCAAGCCAGTCATTCCTGGAGATCATTCCCTTGGAGCAGCAGAGTAAGCAGCACGTGCGGTACCATGACGCACACAACAGACGTAAGATATTTCCCCTGATCTTGGCTGCTGTTTGGTTGCTGCCTGCAGGGCTGTGCACTTTGGTAGCAGTACCACAACCCATACCACAACATGCATCGCACTGCAGGCATCATCAATGCAATCTTAGTCATTCTGCGCATGTGCTGAAGCTATGGCTTGAATGGGTGATAATAATAATAATCAATCCTTATAAGCCATACCTTTCGGCATCGGCAACCGCGCCTCACCCACTGGGGAGGCGGAAAGCAGACTGATTATTCTCTCTATTTTCGGTGTAAGGTAGAATGGGTGATGTGACGATTGTGGTTTTGCGCATGTGGCTGCAGGGCTGAGCGCTTTGGCACGCAGTACCACGACCCTGCAAAGCTGCCCAAGTTTTCGCAGGAGGCGCGCAAGGAGCGCTTCAGGCGCGAGGGCTTTGCCACCGGCATCGACCTGTTCTCAGAGGTGGGGTGCTGCTGCATGTTGTTAACATGTTATGTTCAGCTTATAGTAACAACACAACGGCAAACACATTGGATTCAGGCAAGGACGTGTTCTGGCATGCTGCAACATGTGCGTTGTTGCGTGGGTCTTGCATCTGGTCAGCTTCTCAGCTCTTGCCCCCTGCTGCTTTGTGTGGGCTTCTCAACCTGTTCCCACAACCCATTCTCATCTAATCACGCACCGCAGGAGGAGGTTGCCAAGCGTGCCGCGCGTGCGAAGAAGTTTGGGCTCCCTGACGAGCGCCAGGCGCCCGGCTACGCTCCAGACCCTGAAGATGCGAAGCGCGAAGCTCGCGCCAAGAAGTTTGGTGTGAAGTATGAGAAGCCGACGCCGGACACGCTGCTGCAAAAGCAGGGTGAGTGACAGGGGATTTGAGCATGCCGGGGGCTTACTTGCGCTGCACAGCAGGAGCTGACACATGCTACAACTGCGCAATGTTCACATTTTGTCCAGGTGCTTGGGTGCAGCGGGGTGGTTCAATCGTTGTCATGTCATCTGCGCCAACTAATAGCCTGTCGCCTCCGCTACCTCGCCACATGACATGTTACTTGTTATTCTGTCATGCGCAGATCTCTTTGAGCCGCGCAAGGATGCGCCTGCTGACGTGCCGCGCCGCGAGACTGCGGTCTACCTGTACGGTGTGGACGTGATGTCCAGCAGCGACGTGCTGTCGTACTTTGACGAGTATGGGCCCAGCCTTGTGGAGTGGATCAACGACTCCAGCTGTGAGTGATGTCTCTTTTCTTGGGTTTCATCGTAGGTTAAAAGATTAGCGGTTTTTGTATGCTGGAGAGCTGTTGAGTATGGGCCTAACCTGGTGGAGTGGATCAAGGACTCAAGCTGTGAGTGCTGTCTCATGTCTTGTGTTTCATTGTAGGCTATATATTATCAGCTTTTTTATGCTGGAGTGTTGTTGAGTACGGGCCCAGCCTGGTGGAGTGGATAAACGACTCCAGCTGTGAGTGGCGCAGGCAGCTTGCATGGCTTGCATGTATGCGACTTCATTGCTGTTTTTAAGGTTCAGACAGACCTGCCCTGACATGCTTAAAGCCTGAGTCGCTTTGCACATATGCAATGGTTTCTATGCCTGCATTGCACAGTCCATGCACATGCACATGCACTCCTGTACGGTGTGGACGTGATGTCTAGCAGCGACGTGCTGTCGTACTTTGACGAGTACGGGCCCAGCCTGGTGGAGTGGATCAACGACTCCAGCTGTAAGTGGCGCGAGTGTTTCAATGTTTTTGGCCATTTCTTGCTGCCCATTTTGTTTGTATCCAGCATATGGAGCGTGTGCTGGTGAGTACGGGCCCAGCCTGGTGGAGTGTATCAACGACTCAAGCTGTGAGTGTGGTGCAAGTGTGTCCCAGTGTCAGGCCAGCTTTTGGTGGCAGCTTTTGCTAATGTTTTGGCAATGCGGGCCCAGCCTGGTGGAGTGGATCAACAACTCCAGCTGTGAGTGCTGCAAGCCATTTTTTTGCGTATGGCAGTTGATAGTACAGCCCCTTTGTCACCTGTGGGACCGCAATACTGCTGCAACTGCGCTGCAAAGAGGCATGGCTTACATCTCCCTGTGGTGCAGGAACACACCAACTCATTTATTATATCCTCGCGTATGTGTTGCTCGCAGGCTGCATGGTGTTTGAGGACGCTGCCACCACGCGCCGTGCCATTGCCGGCTGCGGCCACCCCCTCACGGCTGTGCCAACCTGTTTGCTCACGCTTCCTGCACACTGTCGTCATGCTGTGCGCAGGCTGCGTGGTATTTGAGGATGCCGCCACCACGCGCCGTGCCATTGCCGGCTGCGGCCATCCCCTTACAGCAGAGGAGCTGTCATCAGCGCCTGACAGCATGGATGAGACGATGGGCGAGCTGGATGCAGCTGCAAGCATTCCGATGCTGTGGCACAAGGGGCGCGACTTCGTCAAGGGCAAAGACGCAAGCGGCAAAGATGTCAAGGTGGGCTGCTGTGGTTGGTGATGCATTGCGCCAGCCTGTGTAGTGGCGGCGTGGTGGATTTTTGCATTGGTGTCGTGGAGTGGCTGTGTTCTCAGGTCTTGGGAATGAGGTCTTGGGGTGGCGTGTTGTGAATTGGCGAAGCAAAAACCTGACAGCATGGATGAGACGATGGGGGAGCTGGACGCAGCTGCGAGCAATCCCATGCTGTGGCACAATAGGCGCGACTTGTCAAAGGCAAAGACGCAAGCGGCAAAGACGTGAAGGTGGGCTGCTGGGGTTGGTGATGCGTTGCGCCAGGCTGTGTAGTGGCGGCGTGGTAGGCTGTTGCATGCGCGTCGTGGAGTGGCTGTGTTCTCAGGTCTTGGGAATGAGGTCTTGGGGTGGCGTGTTGTGAATTGGCGAAGCAAAAACCTGACAGCATGGATGAGACGATGGGCGAGCTGGATGCAGCTGCGAGCAATCCCATGCTGTGGCACAAGGGGCGAGACTTTGTCAAGGGTAAAGACGCTAGCGGCAAAGATGTGAAGGTGGGATGCTGGGGTTGGTGATGTATTGCGCCAGCCTGTGTATTGGCGGCGTGTTTGACTGCTGCATTTGTGTCGTGGAGTGGAATTGTTCTCAGGTGTTGTGAATGAGGTTTGAGGTGGCGTGTTGTAAACGTGCTGCAAACGAGAATCTGACTGTATTCTTAATAATGCAGTTTTCTGCAAATTTGCCGGTATGGTCTGGCTATGCAAAGCAGAATCCTGCCTGGCTATGAATCCAAACTCCCTTATTGCTTCTTGGTGTTGCAGATCCCGCTGATGTACCGCATGGCGACAGACCTGGACCAGAAGGACCCCCACGCAGAGAAGCGCAGCAGATACCTCTGGAAGGTGAGGCACGCCAGCAGCAGCGCTGCAGCTGTTGTAGCAGTGTTGCATGCAGGCGTGCAGCTGTTGTAGCAGTGTTGCATGCAGGCGTGCAGCTGTTGTAGCAGTGTTGCATGCAGGCGTGCAGCTGTTGTGGCAGTGTTGCATGCAGGCGTGCAGCTGTTGTAGCAGTGTTGCATGCAGGCGTGCAGTAGTTTTCGTCTGAGCAAGCTGCATATGCAGCAGCTGTTGATGCAAGAACTGGCACTTCTGGGGGCACTGTGCGCCTGCGTCTTGAAGTCATGCGCATGCCAGCCACACAGCTGCAAGACCCTTGGCAGTGCAGTACCCACTTCTGGTTACGCCGTACTGTATGTTTGGCGACTCGACACACAAGCATGAGCGACGTAATTGTGAAGAACAAATGATATCGGAGACCCAGCCAGCAGCTGGGGTGCATACGTTGCTGGCTGCTTGCTGGTGCCAGTAGCTTCTGCTGTCAACGATCCTAACTTTGTGCCGTGCTGTACTGCAGGGCAAGCGGCGGCGAGGTGACGGCTACCAGGAGCAGCAGCAGCAGCAAGGCAGGGGCAGAGGCAGGGGCAGAGGGTGCGGCCGGCAGCAGCAGCACGACGGCTATGCAGAAGGCGACAGCTGGCAGGAAGATGAGAGGGATTGGGGGGAGGGGTATGCAGAAGGGGATGAGCAGCAGCAGCAGCAGCAGGGTGGGCGCGGTGGCAGGCGTGTGCGGGCGCGGGGGCAGCAGCATGGCGACGTTGACATGCAAGATGCCGAGGTGAGGTGTGCTGGTGGGGTTGGGGTGTGGGGTGTGACGCGGAATCATTTCAAAATGCTCTAATGCTAGGAGGTGTAAAGGCGCATGAGGTTTCTTCATCATCACACACACCCTCCCGCTATGCTGGCGTGTGAACACATCACACGTAGCTACTGACTGGCTCTTGTCAGGAGCCTGTTGCAGTTTTGCTGGTGGGATGGCAGGTGTTGCAGCATCTTGCACGCATGATGTTGAGGTGAGACACTGGTGTGGCTGGGGTGACATGGGGTGTTTTGGCTGGCTGTTGTGGTGGTTGTGCTGGTGGGATGGCAGGTGTTGCGACGTTGACATGCAAGATGCTAAGGTGAGGCGCTGGTGTGGCTGGGGTGACTTGAGGTGTTTTGACTGGCTCTTGTTGAAAGCCTGTTGCGGCTGTGCTGGTGCAATGCAGCTGTTGCGGCGTCTTGGTTGCATGATGCTGGCGTGAGACACTGGTGTGGTTGTGGTGACACGGAACAATGCAATTGATAGGACATATTGATTGGCCTGCGGTGTCTTGCACGCTTGATGCTGAGGTTATGTGCTGGTGTAGTTGAGGTGACACGCAACAACGCGCTGACATGGAAAAGAAATATGTTCAACTTGAAGCCTGTTGTGAATGTGCGGGTGACATGTCATGGCAGATGGTGCAGCGTCCGGTCTGCAGATTTCGGGTGTGCAAACGGTGACCTGCCGCATTCGGTCTGCATACATACTGATCCAACTCACATGATCTGCCGCATGCCTTTCCGCAGGAGGATGCAGCAGCAGCAGCAGGTGCTGCTGAGGAGCTTGACCCTGAAGCAGCACGCGACCTGCGTGAGCAGCTCAAGCAGCGCGATGCAGCGCGGCGAGCAGCAGAGGCTGAGCTGCCATGGCAGGAGGTGCCCCAGCCTGAGCCGGGAGCGGAGAGTGACTCATCACTCAGCTCATCGTCAAGTGGTTCCTAGTCGTCAATCAGTGAAGATTAAACGGGGGCCGGGGGGGTCTTGGGGTTACTTTACAAACCTAAAGCATCCAGCTGGCCAGTCAGCCGTACTACAGCAGCTACTGATACGGAGGCGGGCGTGGAGAGTGACTCATGACTCAGCTCATCTTCAAGTGGTTCGCAGTCGTCAATCAGTGAAGATTGAGCGACAGGTCTTGACGTTCCTTGAGGAATCTAGCTGGCCAGCCAGCTGAGATGGCTGCAGCTGCAGCGCCAGCGTGATGTGCTTCCTGGTGTTGTGTTTCTACCAACCATGCTTGGCGTTTGCAGCGCGGCGAGCAGCTGCAGAGGCAGTGGCTGAGCTGCCCTGGCAGGAGCTCCTGCCACCTCGAGGTGCCTCAGATGGAGCGCGGGGGGCGGAGAGTGACTCATGACTCAACTCATCTTGCAGTGGTTCGCAGTCGTCAATCAGTGAAGACTGAGCTTAAATTTGGAGTTGTTTGTGCTCATCAACAGCTGATTATTGCTGATTATGAGCCAACAACAGCCGGCTGGCTTTGGGCCCTGTCAGGTTTCTGGCAGATGCCCAATCAATCAATCAATCAATCAATCAATCAATCAATCAATCAATCACTTTGCGGGGGTGGCGACCTTGGAGGCCAGTGCGCGTCAAATAGCCAAATCTACATCTTCAACCATCACAACAACCATTTCAAGCGACACCGGCTGCTGCAGACGGTGACCAGCGCTCAGCGCCTGCCTTTGCGTTCGAACTTTCAGTTCGAATTTTTTTTGCTCCCAAGGCGCGCCTACGGGCGCGCTAATCTCTTTAAACCGTTGTCTGCATGATGCTTGTGAAGTAGGGTGGCGTGCAGGGAGCGATCAGTGGACTTCGGGCACAGGGCAGCAGGCACTACATCAACTACACTGAATCCGACGCCACGCTTGAGGCGATGCTATGCTGCTTGGACTTTAATATAAGCAGAATGGTCCACTGGAACATGTGATTGGCATTGGCAATGGCTGCAAGGGTGTCAACGTGCTAGGGGGAGCACGCCCACTACAACGGTCACTGCTGGGAGCAGACCGACGGATTGCCTGGCGAGCTACTGTCACCGGGAACTCCAAGTGGGGTCACATTGCACTGAACGTGATGCAATGCATGCAGCGTGCCTTTGCAGATCGCCTGTCTTCCAGTACCTACCAGTTCTGCAGCAGCAGCAGCAGTAGAACAGCATGCCTGCATATGCATGAGCAGCACAGCAGCAACTGTCAGCAACATTTGCATCTGCGAGCAACAGCACCAGTATATCACACGCAGCATATCATTACACCTACCAGCCGTGTGGCCGATCCTGTGGCAGGTGTCTTGTTGTGTGCGATGTGGTGTGATGTGGCTGCTGCTACATTTGTGATTGTTGTTGCGGTTGCCAGTGTTCTTGCTGTTTGTGTGGTTTGTGCCTGCCGCCCACCCTGCCGCCCCTGCTTCACAAGCTTTTGCTAAATATGACACAGGACCACAGGACGTCTCAGGAACAAAGCCTGGCAGTGCAGGCCAGCAGGGCCACGGGGGCCCCTGCAGGCCAGCGGCCAGCTCCTGGCCCCTGTGGTCCTGTGGCTCGCCTGTCCAGGCATTATGTGGTGATTAATGGCGCAGGCCATCCAATCACTGACCCTCGCTTTGGCTCAGGCCCGTCATCTGCCCCTGTATGCCCTGATCCTAACACACATGTGTGGCTGCAGGGTGCATGGCATAAAGTGTTCACTGAAACATATGCTGCCGCCGCAGGTAGATCTGTGGACACACCCTTGACCGCGAACCGTACGACCAGCGTTGCCGCGCTTTCTACTAACCCCGAAAACCCTGCTGCAGCTGCTGCTCCCCCTGCCGCTGCTCGTGTTGTTGCTGCTGCAACACCTGGTGCCCCTGCTGCAATTGAGGCTGAGCCGTCCAGCCGACCGAGTCCTGGGTCTAGCCGCGCCCAGACTCGCCAAACCAGGGATGAGAACAGTTGGGGTTACCAGGTGAAGCTGTTTGGCCCGCGCAGGACAGCTACCACCATCAACCAGGTGCGGGCGGCAGGCATGAGTGCAATTGCGCAGATGTCAGCAGAAAATGCACCACGTGACTTGCTCATTGGCAGAGCATTTTGGGCAGGAGAGACAGCTGTTGTGTTCACTCTGCCATCGTCTGCAGTGCGCCAGCTGACAGCCTGCATGGTAGTTATGCTGAAGCAGCAGCTTCAATGTGTGCTGCACTGGCGCGCTGTGTTCACTTTCAACGGCATGGCTATTCTCAGCGCACGTGGGGCATATGCAGGCCTCTCCCAGGTTGGCCGGCGCGAGCAGCAGTGCGCCGGCCTAGTGCTGTCTAACCGTTATGCTGCTCTTGAGCCTGATGCTGAGCTGTCCACAGATGATGAGGATGAAGAGCTTGTCCCCGCGTCAGAGGAGGAGGAGGAGGAGCTTGTTCCTGCGTCAGATGACGAGGAGCAGCTGCCCAGGGGCACACAGCCAGCAGCGCCTGCTGCCGGGGGTGCAGGCCAGCAGCATGGTCGCAGGCACAGCCAGCGCAGCAGCAGGGCATCCAAGCAGCGCCGCCACCGCCCCAGCAGGGCACCTGTGCAGCCGGGTGACAGTGGATTGCTCTGTGGCGTGCTTAATGTAAATAACATGCCAAAGTCTGGGTTGAAGTTGGTTGAAATTCACCACCTGCTTAAGGAACCCCGCTGTGACATCATGGGCTTCGTGGAGACCAAGGAGGCGCAGGGAAAGCAGCTGCCTGCAGATCACATCCCTGGATACACATACATTAGTAAGCCCAGGGTTGTGCGGGCAGGGGAGCGTGCTTCTGGGGGTGTTGCAGTTGCTGTGCATGCCTCTGTTGCAAACGCGGTGAAAGTGTATGACTTTACTGACCAGCAATACGACGAAGCGCTGTGGCTTGTGATGCCAGGGCAAGGGGGTGCACGCAAGCTCTTCATTGGGGTGGTTTACATGCCTGATATGGGCAAGTCTGCATCAGTGAGGAGTGCTGCTTACTCAGCGCTGCAGGAGGACCTGGAGTACCTGTCTAGCAGGGGATCTGTGTTGGTGATGGGTGACTTTAATGCACGGGTTGGACGGGCATCTGGCCCAGCAGAGCGTATTGGTATGCATGGTGAGAGCACCGTCAATGACAACGGCCGCCTGCTCCTCTCATTGCTCAACACTGTCAACCTCTACTCACTTAATGCCCGCACAGCCCCCACCTCCCCTCACCAGCACATCACTTGTGACAGGTCGCACGGCGGCACCAGGCGAGGCTCTTTGATTGACTACATCCTTGCCTCTGCTGACATTGCCATGCCCTGCCAAGCTGCTGCCAGGCCAACAGCCACAGTTGGGCCGCATACTGTGGGTGCTACTGACCACCTGCCTGTGTCTGCCCGCATTGTCAGGCCTGTGGTACGCCGCCCTGCAAAACAGGTTGTGCTGCGCCTCAACGCACAGCCCAAGGATTTCAGGCTGCAGAATGGGGAGCAGTCAGCGGAACTTGAGGCATATCAGGATGCTCTGTCGCAGCTTGGTGCAGCCTACACAGCCACGGTCACCACTTTGCAGCAGCAGGCTTCTGCAGGCTCAACTACAGCAACTAATGCAGTGCAGCAAGCGCACGAGCAGATGCTAGCAGCACTTCATCATGCTGTCAACGCCAGTTTTGGCTACAAGAGGGTTTGGGTTGGCAAGTCCTTCCCATGGTGGACTCAGGAGCTCACAGATGCTGTGGAGGACAGGAAGCAGGCTTACCTGCGCCACAAGAACTCAGGGCTTGTAGCAGATTGGGCTACTTACAAACAGCAGCAGAAGGCTACTACACAGCTGGTCAAAGCAGCAGAGAAGCAGTACAAAGAGCAGTGCCAGCATGCCATTACTTCTGCATACACAAATCGCATGAATGATGACAGCCTGCTTGGAGAGAAAGACATGTGGCAGCTTGTGCGTCGTCTGTACCCTAAGCATGTCAGCGAGGCAGTTTACAGCGTCATGCAGCATCCATCTGGGCATGTGGCATCTACCCCAGCTGAGAAAGCTGATGCTTTCAAGTGTCATTATGAGCGCGTTGGCAGCCATGCAGCATTTGCTTCCTCCAACCCCCCGTTTGACGCTGCACACATGTCTTGTGTTGCAGCCAATGTGCAACAGTATTTGCAAGACTCTGCTAACTCCCCTGCCACCCCGCTGGACCTGCCCATCACCGCCGCCGAAGTTTCCGACTGCCTGCAGAGGCTGCGCACTGGCAAGGCCGGCAACCCGGCTGAGGAGGGCATTGTCAATGAGCTACTCAAGTATGGAGGCAGCACGGCCGCAGATATGTTACAGCAGTACTGCAATCTGATGTGGCAGCTTGAGCAGGTGCACCAGGTGCCAGGTACAGTTGTGAACATGCCCAAGAAGGGTGACCTGACAGACCCCACCAACTACCGTGGTATCACCCTGCTTAGCGTGCTTTACAAATTTTACACCAGCGTTCCCAACCAGCGCCTCATCAAGTTTGCAGAAGGCAAGTCAGTGGCGGAGGGCACGACACAGCAACGGCAGCAGCAGCAGCAGCAACAGCAGGCGCAACAGCAGCAGCAGCAACAGCAGGCGCAACAGCAGCAACAGCAGCAACAGCAGCAACATCGTGTAACTGCTGCTACAGCAGCAGGAACGCCGCTGCTGCACGAGAGCCAGAACGGCTTTCGTCCCAAGCGCAGCTGTGCTGACCACCAGAGTGTGCTCAGTGAGGTGTTAGGTGGGAGGAAAGCTGAGGGGAAGGATTCTTATGTGCTGTTTGTTGACACCTATAAGGCTTTCCCAACAGTGTGGCTTGATGGGCTCTTTCAAAAGCTGTGGACAAGGGTGTGCGTGGAAAGATGTTCCGTGTACTCTACAACTTGTATCAGGGTGCACGCCGTGTGGTGTCTCACGAAGGTCATGTCACTGAGAGCTTCACATGTGACCTTGGTTTGCATGAGGGCGATATTATTTCCCCCACACTGTACCTGTACTTCATTGATGATCTGCTGCATGAGGTGCATGCAAAGCACCCTGGAATCACCCTTATGGGCCCTTGTGACGAACCTGCTGGTCAGGTTGTGGCAGCCATGCAGGCTGATGACTTTGTTGCTGTGTGCGGATCTCTGGTTGAGGTTCAGGCTGTGGCTGCAACAGTTTATGAATACAGTTGTAAGTGGCGGTTCAAGCTGAATAGCTTGAAGTCTGCTGTCATGCATGTCTCACCAGCTAGACAGCCCAGCCAGTTGGCTGATTCTGGCATCGTTTGGAACGGTGTGCCTGTGCATGTTGTATCAGAGTACTGCTACCTTGGCCTGTGGTTCAACAATGCCTGCAACTGGAATACGCACTTTGAGAAGATGTTGGCAAAAGTGCATCGTGTGATGGGTGGGCTCATGCCAGTCTGGA
>CADDIJ020000326.1:0-31970 GCA_902809745.2 Tetradesmus lagerheimii | reverse complement strand
GCTGGAGCATTTGGGCCCGGTTGTGGACCTGGCCCAAGGCACCTTCTGTGTGCCCCCAGCCAAGGTTGCCCGCCTCACCCGCCTGGCGCGCGGCATTGCTATTGCTGCCAAGCAGAACGAGCGCCGCGTGCCAAAGCGAGCGCTGGCTGCATTTTGTGGATATGCGCAGTCTGTGCGGCTGGCTGTCATGCCGGCCAACCTGTTTCTGCGTAGTTTGTATGACGATTGTGCGTCTGTTTCTGGCTGGAATGCGACTGTCAGCATCTCCCGCCAGTCCTTCCGTGATCTTGAGTGGTGGGCGAGCATCCCTGTGCAGCATTTGTCGTCGCCTATTCGGTTGCGCCCGGCTACCGTTGATTTGTTTGTTGATGCATGTCCCACAGGCTGGGGCGCTGTGCTGCCTGTCCTGGGCGACAGCCCCGAAGGGGTTGCTCACGGCGCCTGGTCTGCTGCTGAAGCGTGCATGCACATCAACCAGCAGGAGATGCGAGCTGTGCGCATGGCTCTGCTGTCTTTTGAGCCTGTGGTGCGCGATCGTGTGGTGAGGCTGCATGAAGATAACACGGTGACAGAGTCTTTTTTGGGGCGCTTTGCTTCACGGTCCGCTGCTCTCATGGACGAGTACAGGTTGTTGTGGTCTGTGCTTGAAGATCTGCATGTTCAGCTGCAGGTGGTCAGGGTGAAATCAGAACTTAATAGCGCTGATGCACCTTCTCGCTTTGTTGACCATGGGGACTACCGCCTGGATTCTGAGATGTTTAGTTGGCTGGATCTTATGTGGGGCCCGCACAAAATAGACCTGTTTGCTTCGGCGGAAAACACGCACTGTCACTGTTTCTACAGTTTGTTCCAGTGCCCTGGCAGCAGGGGCGTTGATGCCCTGCTGCAGCCATGGTCTGCTTGGGGCAATGCCTTTGCTTTCCCGCCTGTCACCACCTCAATGTTGCTGCAGGTTGTGCAGAAAGTGCGCGAAGAGCGTGCAAATGTTACGGTGGTGGTGCCGCTGTGGCCGGCTCAGCCTTGGTTTCATGAGCTGATGCTGCTTGCGGTTGACAGCTTCCAGCTGCCTTGTTCGACGCTCACCGGCCCTATGGCTCGGCGCCACAGTTCCTGGCCCTTGCTAGCTGTTCGCATCGAGCACTAGCTAGCAGATGGTCCCGCAGCTAGGTGTTTGCTGCGCAAAGGCTGCGTGTTGGGCATGCGTGTGTACAGCGTGCTGCTGCTCAGCATTTGATTTGCTGTTGCTGCTGCTTGCAGCAGTTGTCGGCCCCAGCACTACATTCAGAGGTTTGAAGGTTGGCAGCATGTGTGCTTGCTGCAGTGGTGGTTTGTGCTGGTGGTTGTGTGTTTTGGTTTGCGTTTGCTTCTGCTGCTGCTTCTCGCAGCAGTTGTCGGCCCCAGCCCTGGATTCAGCGGTGTAGGTTTGGCAGCGTGAGTGTTTGCTGCGTTAGTGGTGTGCGCTGGGGTGCGTCTGTTTGTTTGCCTGCCACATGTGTTGTGGCTTCTATCTGCGCGCCGTGTTGCGGCGGGCCAGGTGGGCTGCAAGCCTTGCTGCTTGCAGCCCTCCCCCTTCCTGTTCCACTGGTCTTTTCAATGTGGCTATTGGCTGAGGCTACCTGACCAGCAGTTTGCTCTGCTGACAGCTGGCAGCTCCCGGAGGCTGCATGCATTGCAGCGGGCTCGCACCTGGCTGTGTCCTTGCAGCCCTTGCATTTTCCTGCCAGCTGTTACAGCAGCCTCAGCCAAGCCTTCCCACTATCTATATCGTCATGGCGAAAGCAGTATTAATGTGCAATGGACTTGTTCATTGCGGTTAATGCAGCGTAGCTGTATCCCTGCTTGCCTGGTCAAAGGCAAGCAGCGGGTGAGGTGACAGTCAAAACACGTCATTACCTCACTGCTGCCGAAGGCCACTTAGCATGCGCAGGCGTCTAGCCCTGCACGTTTCGTTGCTGTTCATGCGAACTGCAACTCGCCCGCCCTTCCCGCCCCCTTTTTTTGTGGCTACTGTTCCGCATTGTGCACTGGGTGGTGGCGCTGCAGTGGCTGTGTTGCTAGCGGTGCCTCTGGTTTCAGGTGACTGACCACTGGTTGTCAGTTGCCGCAGAGTAGTTGCGCAACATGCACAACGTGCCGCGCTACCTGCCGAACCTGTGCCGCTCGCTGGGTTTCATGGTTTTATGCTGCCTTGCAGCAATGAGATGGTGTTGCCCGCTGCAGCCCCTACATAGTGTCATGTCCGCTGCCATGCAGCGTCTGACAGTGGTGCGCTGTCGTGCAGCTTTGATAGCTGTGCTGATGCTGGTTGCTTCCCATAGTGTGTGGTGCTTTGCAGCTCTTGCAGTGTTTCTGCTGCAGGCCTGCGTTGCCTGTTTCTGCGTTGTGCGCCCTTGCGCCAGGCTTGTTTGGGGACCTGTTCATTGCTGGTCCCCTGCCTTCCCTTTGCTGCCGGTGCCTGCACCTGTCTGCTGCTTTCGCCTTTCCTCTGTCTTGCCTCTTGTTGAATTGTGCCGCTCTCGGTGCTTGAAAGTGTGTAACCCCTCAAACGGCTATTGGCTGAGGCTACCTGACCAGCAGTTTGCTCTGCTGACAGCTGGCAGCTCCCGGAGGCTGCATGCATTGCAGCGGGCTCGCACCTGGCTGTGTCCTTGCAGCCCTTGCATTTTCCTGCCAGCTGTTACAGCAGCCTCAGCCAAGCCTTCCCACTATCTATATCGTCATGGCGAAAGCAGTATTAATGGCTGAGCCTCCGAGGACACTGAGCAGCTCAACACCGTACTTGGTTGTCATCCGTTCAGAACGCATACACCCTGCTGCAGCACCAACCCAGTATGTTGCAGTAGTCGACTGCCTAAAAACAGGAGGTGAGTCAGCACAGAGGAGGCTCCGGAGTCCGGATGCTGGCAGTGCAACAGGGCAGCAATCAGCCGTTTCACCGTGCCCGTACACTGCCACCACGATACACAAACATTTGGAGTACACCTTCAAAACTTCAGAAACCACACATATTTTCCGAACACAATGGCTGGGCATGGTCCACCTTGTGATTGGCTGCCATCCAGCAGCCAAGTACACCCTGCTGCAGCACAAATCCTTGTGTGTCACTGCTGAGTCAGCATCTCTTCTACTCCGCCTGCTGGCAATGCAACCAGACCAGCAACCAGACGCTCCATCCTCTCATACACTGCCGTAACAAACACACGAACATTTTGAGCACAGCATGCTGTCGCTCAAATCTCAGACATCGCCTATCAGGATTGGCTGAGCGTGCGCCACACCGTATTTGGCTGACAGCTGCTGCTCTGTCAACAGCTGGCAGTCCCGCCAGCCAGCAGCAGCAAGCCTGCATGACAGCAGCAGCAGCAGCAGCAATTGTTGGGGCAGCACATGGTGTGTCAACAGCTGGCAGTCCCGCCAGCCAGTAGCAGCAAGCCTGCAGCAGCAGCAGCAGCAGAACCTTTTAAGGGCAGCACATTGTGTGTCAACAGCTGGCAGTCCCGCCAGCCTGCAGCAGCAAGCCTGCACAGCAGCAGCAGCAAGCCTGCACAGCAGCAGTAGCAGCAGCAGAAGCAGCAGCAGCAGTAGCAACAGCAGCAGCAACAGTCAAGATGACTGACCTCAATTTGAGGCACATGGTGTGGGTGGTGAGATTATGAAAGCACGGGCACTACGCGGGAGCACAGAGCAACCATTGAGGCAGCACATGGCGGTGCGCGGGGAACGTGCGCATTGTATACAATCCCGCACCGTACACCGTACACGGGTGCGATTACAACGTATTGTAACAGCAGCAGCAGCAGCAGCAGCGCTCATTTACGCAGCCCATGGTGTGGGTGGTGCGTATTGAGAAGGCACATTGCAGGAGCACTGAGCAAGAGCCAAAAGTATATGTGTAAGCATGAAACATATGCTATACAACATCAACAATGTTCACACCGCACCTGCTCAGCGTTTCTGTGGGCTCCTCAAATGTGGAGTGGTGCAGCTTCAATTTGGGAGCCTCTGCTGCTGCTGCTGTATGCAGTTGAGCCGAATCCGTTGCTGCTGATGGTGATGGCGCCTTAGTGAGCCAGACAACATGCAATGTGCGGAAGCATTGAGAGATTTATATGCTATGCAACATTGGCAGAAACTTGCCCCCCACCCCCACCTGCTCAGCGTTTCTGTGGGCTCCTCAAACGTGGAGTGGTGCAGCTTCAACTTGGGAGCCTCTGCTGCTGCTGCTGCTGTTGCTGCTGAAGGTTCTGCTGCTGCTGCTGCTGCTGCTGCAGCAGCAGCTGATGCTGGTGGTGCTTCATTTGTGTCTGCTGCTGCTGCCTCTCCCAGCCTATCTGGTGTGGGTGGTGCGGTGATGAGGATACGGCTGCCTGGTGCGCTCACTGCTGCAAGATGATTCAAAAGTCCATTGCTGTCCAGTACAGTCAGATAGCCTGCGCAAGCAAAACAGCAGCAGCAGCAGCAGCAGAACTTCAAGTTCAGACTAAGTCTGCCTAGCCTGTCTGGTGTGCAGTGATGATTATGCGGCTGCCTGATGCACTTGAAGCTGTAAGATCGCTCATCAGTCCATTGCTGTCCTGCACAGGTGTCAGGTAGCCTGCACAAACAAACCAGCAGCAGCAGCAGCAGTAGAACGCCAGTCGCGCCCGCTGCTGCCGCCTGTCCCAGCCAATACGATGTGGGTGGAGCAGTGATGAGTATGCGACTGCCTGGTGCACTGACAGCTGCAAGATGGCTTAGCAGTGCGTTGCTGTCCTGTACAGTCAGATAGCCTGCGCAAACAAACCAGCAACAGCAGCAGCAGAACTTCAGTCCTCTTTCAGGAGCACTGACAGCTGCCAAATGTGGTAGCAGCGCATTGCTGTCCTGTACAGTCAGGTAGCCTGCATGAAGGCACTCAGCAGCAGCAGCAGCAGTGTTGCACAGCCGCGTTTGCAGCTGCTGCCTCTACCAAGCCAGTCGGATGCAGGGCGGATTCATGAGTATGCGGCTGCCAAGAACATTCAATGCCGCGTGATGAGTCACCAGGGTGTTGCTTGCATGTACAGCAGAAGCAAAATATGCTTGCAAACCAAGCAGTGCTGCGATGCGAACACACGCTTCCTCAACCGCACCTATGAACCCTTCTAGCAGCCACAGCACTGGCTCCGTGGCATCTAGGCCACTGGACAACAACCCTGCCCACAGCTCTGCAGCAGCAGCAGCAGCAGCAGAAGCAGCAGCGGCAGCAGCAGCAGTAGCAGCAGCAGCAGCAGCAGGTATAGCTTGGTGTCGGCCACGTGAAGGTCGCAGGTCATTGCTGCTGTATGCAGTTGCAGCTGATGTCATGGTGAGCGCCTGCCTGCTGCTGCTTGCAATGTGACGTGCCAGCCGTGACGAATGCTATGCTTACTTGCTACAAGGCATTGACCCTGTTAGCTCACCCTGGGGCTTGCTTGCATCTGCCACCACTTCAACACGTTGCCCACACCGCAGCAGCAGCAGCACTGCAGCACCCTGCTGCTGCTGTTGATCTTCACTATCTGCTGCTGCTTTGGACAGTACCCGAGCCTTGAAGGCCAGAACAGCAGCAGAGTCCACCTCAAAGACCCTAAAGCCTGGTGGCCAGGGCAGGCGCCAGGCACGCGTGTCAGTGCCAGCACCTGCAGCAGCAGCAGCAGCGAAGTAAAACATACAAACCATGAAGCCTGGTGGCCAGGGCAAGCGCCAGGCACGTGTGTCAGTGCCAGCACCTGCAGCAAACAGTAGCAGCAGCAGCAGCAGCAGCAGATTCAACCTCATCCCTGAAGCCTTGTGGCAGGGCAGGAGCAAGGCATGTGTATCAGTGCCAGCACCTACAGCACATTAGCAGCAGTAGCAGCAGCAGTAGCATCAGAGTAAACCATGTCAACCGTGAAGCCTGATGGCTGGGGTAGGCACAAGGCATGCATGCCAGCGTCAGCATCAGCATCAGCATCAGTGTCGTGTGACAGAACCTCCAGGGCAGGCGTATAGTCACTGCCAGCCCCTGCAGCAGCAGCATTGTTGCAGCATTGAAGTTTTGGTTGATCAGCAGCAGTATCGTCACTCACCGAGCAGCACCATCTGCCTGATGCCCTGCTGTGAGGCATCGCTGCTGCTGCTGCTGCTGAGTGCTGCAGCGATCTGTGCGTCCAGCTCTGCTGTCCTGACAGCCACAAAGTTGCTGATCTTGGCACGCTGCAGGAGAATAGCAACAGCAGCAGCAGCAGCAGCAGCAGCGGCAGGAGCGGCGTGTCAGCATTGCATTCCCTACACGTGCATCGCAACATGTACTGCCGCTCTAGGAGACTGAGGCATGCACTGCTGCCTGCAGCTGTACTCGCTTCCAAGCAGGCCCCCACCTGCTCTGCCCAGTCCAGTAATGGCTGCTGCTCTTCTGCTGGATCGTAGGTGTGCAAAATGTACTGGCACTGCTTGCACTGCTACTGTACAGCGTACTGCTTGTACTGCTTCCTTCACGTCCCACCTGCTCTGCCCAGGTCATTATCCACTGCTGCTCCTCTGCTGGAATGCAGCTGCGCACACATGCACTGCCACAGCTTGTACTGCTACTGTACAGCGTACTGCTTGTACTGCATCTGTTCCCATCTGCTCAACGCACTTGCAAACATTATGATCGTGCACTACGTGCAAATCAGCTGCATACGCACAGCATGTGCTGCCTTCCCCGCCCACCTGCTCTGCCCACTCCAGTATTCGCTGCTGTTCTTCAGCTGGGATGCAGCTGCGCACACATGTACTGGCACTGCGTGTACTGCCTGCGTTGCTGCTACTGCACATTGTACTGCTTGCACTGCTTCACATCTCACCTGCTCTGCCCAGTCCAGCATTCACAGCTGCTCTTCCTGCACAAATGTGCTATGGCACTGCGTGTATTGACACTTTACATTGTCTTGCAACATGCATGTACATTCATACTGCCTGCCCTGCCTCCCCACCTGCTCTGCCCAGTCCAATATCCGCTGCTGCTCTTCAGCTGGAATGCAGCTGCGCACAAAGTGCCCTCCCAGCGGGTCAGTGTACCAGGGCCTTCCATCTGGCCATGTGTGCTGCTGCGCACCCTGCCACCTGCAACAGCACAGGCAGTACATACGATTCAGGGAAGCAGTACAAGTGACAAGTGTAGGCATCATGTGAGGCTGCTCGCAACATGTCCTCCTAGCAGGTCAGTGTACCAGGGCCTTCCATCTGGCCATGTGTGCTGCTGCGCACCCTGCCACCTGCAACAGCACAGGCAGTACATATGATTCAGGGAAGCAGTGCAAGTGACAAGTGTAGGTATCATGTGAGGCTGCTCGTAACATGTCCTCCTAGCGGGTCAGTGTACCAGGGCGTTCCGTCTGGCCATTTGTGCTGCTGCGCACCCTGCCACCTGCAACAGCGGCAGTACAGGCAGTACACAAAAAGGCAGGAGGCAGTACAAGCCATAAGTCTCATGATGGCAGTACAGGTGAAGCACGAGGCTGCTTATAGAGCCGTGTGCCGCTACAGTACAGCACAGCATCAGCTGCAGATGTCATACCGAATCGTCAAGGATCAACCAACTAATGAATGAAACATATGTGTTTAATCAGTATGCAGAATCTTTAATTCATCAGTGTGCATGTTTCTCCATTTGGATCCTGCATGGTTCACCTTGCAAATGCCACCAGCAGCGAAGTACGCTCCACTTCAGTCAGCCCAGCCCATACGCTGGCAGCACCACTGCTCGCAGCTACGACGGTGCCCTTGGGCAGCTGCTGAAGCTGAAACTTATCCCGATGTGTGTCGCAGGCGATGCTGGACATCTTGGAAGTGCCTGTGAAGCTGCCTGCTGCTGTTGATCCTTGAATCACAGCCCTGGAAAGCTGTTGCCAGTCTTGCGAGTGCAGATTCATACGAAGTAAAGTTGCCTCACAGGGAGCACCACCAACGATACGGCCACCCGAGTAGCTGGGCACCTGTAGGTCACACCGTCATCCTTGTCACACTGGGGTTTGGCTCGCTGAGCACACACGTATGCCACAAACATTTCGTCAGAGACATTTATTTTTGAAAGTGTTGTATAAATACACCTTTTCAGGCCACACGCTATTATATTTTTGCTGTGCACGAAAGCACATGAACGCCTGCCACGTACGCTGATACTTGTAAGACTCTGACAAACAGTTATTCATAAGTGTTGAACAATCAGTACGTACTGTCACGGCAGGAGCTGCCTGCACTTCTACCACGGCAGGGCGCGCTTGGCTACTTGTCGCCGAGCAGCGGCCTCGCCATAGCAAACAGCAGGAGCCTATATAGTAATTGAGCCATGGGGAGCTGTCAGTCGCGCGCTGCCAACCCTATAGATGCAGCACTGCTGCAGGCGTTGATAGAGGCAAAAAAGCAGCGAAACCTCAAGGGACTTACGTTCAATGAGCTGCTGCTGAAGTTCCCCAAGGTAAGATGCGTATACAGAAGTGGTTATATGTGCTGGCTTGCCAGCAGGCAGGTTTGCAGCGCAGCAACTACTGTTGACTAGCTACCCGCCAGCTGCTTTTGCTGTGGTTTGCCTGCAAACAGTGGACGATGTTGCAACAAAGGCTGCACACACCAGCTGCCAGAGCACGCTGATATAGCGTAACTAAAGCAGTGCTGAATCAGCTTAGCATGCACCGGGACAGCAAGATACCCAGCGGCAGCAGTGGACAGCACAGTGCATGCAGCAGGTGGCAGCCTCATGGAATCGCACCAGCAGTAAAGCGGCCATAGCTATGACCACCTGCAAGCGCAGGCAAAGATTGACTGTTACAGTAGCTGCCGTTTCATCTCTGCACACTTTTCAATGGTGGCAGCAGCAGTGCTTGCAGGCAATATCCTGCAGGCACTCAACGCTACCCTGCGGCTACCTTAGTCTTCACCGTGGCAGCGGCTCGCGTTCTCGTGTTTTTTCGTTATTGCTTCACCCCTGATTTGGCTGCAGACAGCGTTTCGCTCCCAGGAAGCTGCTGGCTTTGGCAATTGGGCAAGGTACTTGTACACTGACTCGCCCAATGACCAGTGCTGCTGCTGTCCCCTGCTGTCCTTTCATGATTGCTGTGCTGCAGATGGCTGCTGGCTTCAGGCAGGTGCGCAAGTACTTTGACATGCTGGACCTCAACGGGGACAGGCTCATCGACATGCGGGAGTTTACCAGTCAGGTGGGTGCATGAATATGTAGGCAGTAGTTTGCAAGTCAGCTACAGGATCATGTGGGTGCATGATAGGTTGCAAGTGTGCATGCTTGACCTCCATTGCCAGTTGGGTCTCAAGTGCCAAGTGCATGCTGGACCTCAACGGGGACAGGGTCATTGACATGCGCGAGTTCACCAGCAGGTGGGTTGCTACACGAGAGCAAGCGAGAGAGCAGTTGAATGTGGGTCGATTCACCATCTTGGACGGTGCGAGCTACCCTAACAACAGCAGTCGCAAGTGTGCCACAGTATGTACCCAGGCGCTCAAAGCAGCTGAAGGTGTGCATGCTGCACAATACTTGGGCACTGGGTGGTAAACATGCGCAAGCTCACCAGCCAGGTTGGCGGAGTTCCTGCAGCTGAACTTTCTTGCTGTGTGCTGTCAGTGCAATAGTGTGTTTTCTCATGAGGCTGATTGCGACCCGGCCTGCAGTCCTTTTTTGCTGCAGGTGCACATTCTGGGGCTGGACATGAGCAGATCACCATAGTTGTTTCTGCAGCAATATGTTACATGAGCACTGCTTAGCCAACTGTTACCCTCACTGTCTGTCACAGTGTGCTGAATTTGTGTGCTTGGCCCAAGCTTGTGAAACAGCTTTATAGCTTTTTCAAGAGTTCATTCTGTTGACAGTGAAGGCACTGCATGTTCTGCTGCCCTTCTTCTTTCCTGCAGGCGCACAGGCTGGGGCTGGACATGAGCCTGCAGGACCTCACCAACGTGTTTGACGCAGCAGACATCGACCACAGCACCAAGATAGGTGCGCCCGCAGCTGCAGTGGCAGTGCATGCCTGGGCTTAGCTAGACTTTGGGCAACACAGAGAGCCGTGTCGCTTGCAGGAACGCAGTGCAGAAACAGTGACAGCCTCCAGCTATCAGTTGCGCGCAGCATGGCATGCAGCAGATCAACCAGTAGTTCAATCCATGGGGATGCGTAGGGTGCAGCAGACGGCAGTGACTCTTGCAGGAACAGCAGCCGGGGCCTGGGCAGGCATGTCCACTTTCTTTGTATAGCCATCTTGGAGGACTCGACATGGACAGCCACCTGCAGTCACGCCAGTAACGGAGGCATGTGTTGACAGCAGTGCCAACTCAACCTGGCAAAACATCATGGGCACCACTGTTAACGCCTGTATGGCTGCTGCTGCTGCTGTGTCCTGGCCTGCTATGCTGTGTGCAGACGTGTTTGAGTTTGTGCTGGTGTTTGTGGTGGTGCACCTGCTGTCACCCGAGCGCGCCGCAGCACTGCCGCCAGAAATCCGGTGAGCCGGCAGCCGTTTACTAGGTTCATGGGTTATCGCTTTTTCAAATAGTACGTGCGCAGAAGTGCAGTATGTATGCAGCTACAAAAAGCCTTTCTCGCTGGCAGCGAAGGGCAGTAGCAGCCTGAATGGTTTGGCCCATCATAAGGCAGGAATCGACGTCAGCAGCAGCAGGCAGATACAGTGCGTTGCAGCTTTCCCGCCAGCCCCGAATCCAGAGCGTAGCCAGCTAAAATAACACTGTTGCGGCTGCAGCTTGGTAGCAATAGTACCCTATACTGCAGCCAGCGGTGTGCAGACCATATCAACGCCTTGCCAGAGGCTACTAGCCGTGGTGACTGCGGTGCCTACAGTAGTGGCCACCCAGGCCGCAGGCTGCAGTGACCCTTACAGGGATGTGCCCTTGCTCTCCTACTCTCCTTTGCAAGCAACCCACCTGCCTTAAAACGTCTCTTCTGCGATGCAGCACCACGCTGGAGATTGTGGAGGACGCCTTCTGCTGCTTTGACGCGTCTGCTGACGGCTACCTGGAGAAGGAGGAGGTGCAGAACGCGCTGTGCACCACCAACACGCCTGGCAGGTGCGCAAAGTAATCAGCACCGTGGCATGGTTACAAGTGCTGTTGCTCTTGTTGCTCCGTGTGCCACTGGTTGCTTGGTTTGCAGGTGTTGTCTGATGAGTCATGGCATGATGTGCCGGGCGTGTTGGTTGTGCACAGCGCGTTCTGCACCTCCTCCTTCCATTTCTTAATATTGCAACTCAACACACACAATGCTGGTGTCACACCATGCTGCAACCAGCAACATTTGGCAAACCAGCGCACCTGCCGGGTGTGTTGGTCGTGCACAGCGCGTTCTGCACCTCCTCCTTCTCAAGCTACTTTCCACACAGTCACTGTAGTACAAACAGTACTTGCTTGGCGGGTGCTGTTTCCCCCTGACTACATTGCAACCGTCTGCTGCTGTTCTTATCCACTCCCAGGACGACCAAGGCGCTGAGCGACAAGCTGTTTGGGCAGCTGGACTTTGACGGCAGCGGCGGCATCAGCTTCAAGGAGTTCCTCATCGGGCTGGAGAAGATGGTCATGGAGGAGTTTGACGACGACGAGGACGGCGAGGTGAGAAAAAGCAGGATATATGCACGACTGATGTTGTAGTTCTGGGTTTGATTCATGGCCATGCCATGGCACCACTGTGGTGTTGGGATCCATAACACGGTACTTGAACTAGTTAGCGTTGTTGTTGGGTTGCTGAGCTAGGAGATGGTCATGGAGGAGTTTGACGACGACGAGGACGGCGAGGTGAGAGCGAGTGAATTCCCAAAGCTGAGCTGTTTTACACCACTGCAGACCAGCTGTTCCAGTGCTACTGGCTTGTTGGAAGGAGCCTTCTTTTGTGGTCACCAGTGCAATGGCCATATGTTGGTCACCAGTAAGTCATGGGAGTGTTTATGACATAACGGCGAGGTGAAGCTGAGCTGACCCAAGCTGATTTAAATTGGAAGAGCCAACCGCCTGCTTGGGCTGCACTTTGTACGCTGAGGGAGGATGAGGAGGCAGCAATGCCTGCGCTCAGATGGGTATATGCCTCAACCACTGTTGCTGCATTCGCAGGACGATGCGCGTGCGGCACTTGGGCGCTGATGCCCAGGCAGTTTGCGAATAGAGTCGTGTGCTGCCGGCCCTGCCTGATCATCAAGTTGATGCACTTTTGTTGACTGCAGGAGGATGAGGAGGCAGCAGCAGCACAACGCGACAAAGAAGCTAAGCTGCTGGCAGCAACGCGCATGAAACGGCAGCAGCAGAAGGCACGGCAGCAGCAAGGGCGCAGCGGCGGCAGCAGCGGCAGCGGCGGGCACGGACAGAGGCACAGCAGCAATGGCCATTCCCGCGGCAGGTGAAGCAGTTTGCTGCGCTGGCTCGTGAATGGTGTCAGCATGGTGTACTACACCACAGTGTAGCACACCATGCTGTACCGATGTCCGGCAAGTGCAATGGTTCAGTTGGATTTTTGGGGGCATGCAACCGGCTGCTGTGTTGCTGCTGTGTGGCTGTTGTACACTGGTACTACAATGGTCTCGAGATGGCTGCCAACCCTCGCTACGCTCGGGTGGCCCGCCACCTCTCTACAGTGCAATGAATCTCGCACCACCACACTCGCCTGTGTACAACTGTGTTCTGCAGTAAAATTACACACACGTGCGTCACTGCATCATTGAACCAGCAGCACGTGTGGCAGCAAGGGAGGCTAGTCACAAGGTATGGCTTATCAGCAACTGCTGCTTCAACTCGTCATCATATTGGCACCCTGCGATCTCCATCATCATCAGCAGCAGCAGCCTGTAGTACATCAGATGTGCAGAGCGACGTCCAACCGTTGGAAAACATCCGGGATGTTTTCAAAAAGCAGGCTGCGGCCCTGAAGCCCGTTCAAGCGTCAGCTGACTATTGCAGGGCTGGGTGCGGCGTACGTAGGGTTTTAGCAGCTGGCGGTGAGTATTACAAGGCCCGTGCGGCACGGGCACGGGCTCCAGGCACTGGCGAAAAATGTTGATACTAGGCCGCTGGATTTTCGCGAATGGCGGCACAGCAGCAGCAGCAGCAGTCTGTGCCACAGCGGTCATGCATCACAAAAGTTGCCCTGCAAGTCGCATGCGGTGACGGCACTTATGCTAGTGCTTCTAGGCACTTCAACAATGCGCCGATTCTGGAATTGAAATCGACTTCACAACCAGCACGAATTGCGGCATATAGCATATACCTTTTAACAGTGGCACTGCTTTGCACGTCAACACAACACAACACAACACAACACAACACCTGGTGACGCAGATACACCCGACACTTTGATGTCAAAGGCCCTGTCTAGTCAAACACGCCAACAGTAGCCTGCTGGACCGCACTGATCAGAGCGTTCGCCAAACTGGCAGTGACTGAAAGTCACGAAACGGTGTCAAATGCAGTCCCAAAAAGGTGTCAAATGCAATCTAAAACTCAATTCAACTGCAAACAAAACAACGGAATGCTGCAACAAACATGCAGGTGCACAGTCTGGGGCGCCGCGCATGCAGAACACTGAAACCCAAACACAACTACCTTTTTTTGTCACATAATCGTTTGCGGCCTACTGTACAACTCATTTCGATGGTCAGGAAAACCTGAATCATGACTGCACATCCAGGAATGGTGGCTACAAAAATAACATGTCACCACATGCATCATGCATTGTTAGCACACGAGTACATGCAACGCAACCCTGAACGCTGCCAAAAACAAAATGGCTTTGTCAGATGCAAAACACTTCATCGCAAATGATGTGGCAGCAGAAGCATTCAAAGAGCTCTGCAAGCCTCACAGCCTCAGGCGCTAGTGCCTATTCCAGCCTCATAAGTACTTGGACAAAAAGTCCAGCGCCACTCAATTGCTCAAGCCAAAGCCGACCTGGCATATGCCCACCCCGAATAGCCATGCTACAACAATGCCACTGGAGTCACTTGCAGGACAGATACAACAAGCAATTCAAGCTCACACGCACTTCAAACTCACATGCGCAAGCATCAAAAGATCTCTGCAAGCCTCATACGCCTCAGGCGTCGGTGACCATTCCAGCCTCAAAAGCACTTGGACAGGAAGTCCAGCGTCACTCCATTGCTCCAACCAAAGCCAACCTGGGGAGCATATGCTCACTCATGTGCAGATTGCAGCAAACACAAATTCATCAAAGGCTCAAAGCCTTCGACACCTGACTAGTCAACCCCTGAGAAGTACTTGGACAAAAAGTCCAGGGCCACTCAATTGCTCAAGCCAAAGCCGACCTGGGGTGCGTACTTGCCACCCCAAACAACCACGCTATACAACAATGCCACTGGAGTCACTTGCAGGACAATTACAACAAGCAATTCAAGCTCACATGCACTCCAAAATCATATGCAAAAGCATTGAGAGACCTCTGCAAGCCTCATACGCCTCAAGCGTCACGATTTCAGCCTCAGAAATACTTTGACAAAAAGTCCAGCGCCACGCCGTTGCTCCAGCCGAAGCCAACCTGGGGCCATAATCAGTCAGCGAGGCTCACCGCCCTAACCAAGTATGCTGCTGGACTTGTTTGCAGGACAGATACAACAGGCAACTCAAGCTCACACGCACTACAAACTCACACGCACAAGCATTGAGAGATCTCTGCAAGCCTCCCACGCCTCAGGCGTCAGTGACTTTTCCATGATCTCAAAACTACTTTGATAGAAAGTCCAGCGCCACTCCGTTGCTCCAGCCAAAGCCGACTTCAGGAGCATACTCGCCATCCCGGATAATTATGACATTGGACTCACTTGCAGGACAGATACAACAAGCACTCCCAACACCACACCACACCGTGTCCCTGCAAACCTCACAGCCTGTGACAGGCTTGGATATCCATGCCTCCGCCAAATCCGCATGTCACAAAGCCGCATGAGCCCTCGAGGCCTCAAAAATACTTTGACAGAAAGTCCAGGGCCACTCCGTTGCTCCAACCAAAGCCAACTTGGGGCGCGTACTCGCCACCCCTGCCCACCAGGCCGCTGGGCTTGCTGACATCATACTTCTCGTGCATGTGCCCGGTGCTGTTGAAAACACGCATGTTCATCCTGCAGTAAGGCAGCAGCAGCAGCAGCAGCAGCAGGGTCTCATTATACGGGCATGTTCAGCCTGCAGTGTTTTGCAATGTCAAAACGCCACCGCAGCAGCAGCAGCAGCAGCAGAAGCAGCAGCGGCAGCGAGTGTCAGTGACTAGCTGCAAGCCGCTGGGCTTGCTGACGTCACACTTCTCATGCATGTGGTGGGTGCTGTTAAACACGCCCATGTTCATGCTGCAGGGTTTCATCTGCTTATCAGAGACGACCTCAGCACTCCTGGTCTTAGCATTGCATTCTTGCCGCAGGCGACTCACATCACCCATGTGCGTGCCAGACCTCTCGCAAAGGCATCCCCTGCCGCTCCACCGTAGTCGCTTGCACCTTCAATCAGCATGTGCTGCAGGGGCGGCCAGCCGTTGGGGTAATCCCACTGCTGTCCCGTAGGGTTGAGTGTTGTTGCAATACCTGCCAGGTACGTCAGAGTATGTCGTATTAGACGCAGCAGCAGCAGCAGGCAGGGCAGAAAGCAGGGTATGTAAAAGTACCAATCATGGTTGGTTGAAGCATGTGCGGCAGCGGCGGCTAGCCATTGGGGTTGAGCGTTGTTGCAATACCTGTAGCATGTTCAATGCAGCAGCAGCAACACGCAGGAATCACAACAGCATGATCAGCATGCATCAAAGCCAATAAAGTTTCCAGCATAAACGCAGTAGCAGCATGTGCTGCAGCGGCGGCCAGCCGTTGGGGTAGTCCCACTGCTGTCCTGTGGGGTTCAGCGTTGTGGCAATACCTGCGGTGTGTTTGGAGGCAGCAGCAGCAGCGGGCAGCGCAGCAAGCAAGAGTAAAAAACAGGATAGTAAGCCCGGCGTGACGCCATGAATGCTTTATGTGTTAATGCTCTATGTGGACAGCCGTTGGGGGTAGTCCCACTGCTGTACTGTGGGGTTCAGCGTCGTTGCAACACCTGTGGCATGTTTTAATGCAGCAGCAGCAGCAGCAGCAGAACACATGCATTATGTTCAGCTTGGCTTGATGCCAATGATGATGCTGTATGTGGTGCAACGCATATTCTTAGTTGGCTGAAGCATGTGCTGCAGCGGTGGCCAGCCATTGGGGTAGTCCCACTGCTGTCCCGTAGGGTTCAGGGTCGTGGCGATGCCTGCGGCACATTGGATGCCGCATTTGGCAACAGAAGCAGCAGCAGCAGCAGCAGGAAGGGCAGCAAGCAGGACACATACCAGTATGGTCAGCCTGGCCTCACGCGGTATGTGTCATAAAGTGTAGTGTTCAATTAGTTGATGTGCTGCAGCGGTGGCCAGCGGTTGGGGTAGACCCACTGCTGTCCCAAGATGCTCAAGTGGTTGCAGCGCTGCAGAACGGTACAGCAGTGCTGTGACCACTTGTGCCCCCTGCGCCTCATCTCCCTCTGACAACCCCCTCCCAGCACGGCTAGGTAGACATAAGTTATCTTGTCATTTGTGACGTCGTCCACGTTGAGCGCATGTAACCGCTCACCTGCAGGGCCCACCAGGTCTGAAGAGTCCAATGCCTGCACAACTTGTGCACCTTGCGACTCATTTCCCTCTGCTAGCCCAGCCCACAGGGGAATGAAGTTGGAAGCAAACACGCCAGGGTTTTGCGTCAGGGTGTAGACTTGCGCTGCTGCTGCTGATGTGTTGCTGCTGCTGCTGCTGCTTGTGTTGGCAGGAGACAGGATGCCATCATGCCACATGCCTGCAGACATATGACAATACAGCAGCAGCAGCAGCAGCAGCAGCAGCAGCAGCAGCAGCAGCAGCAGCAGCAGAGAACACGTCACAGCATTGTCGCAGGGGAATATGTTGGAAGCAAAGACGCCAGGGTTCTGCCTCAGGGTGTAAACCTGGCCCCCTGCTGCTGCTGTGTTGCTGCTGCTGGTGTTGGCGGGAGACAGGATGCCATCATGCCACATGCCTGCGGGAAGATGTGGATACAGCAGCAGCAGCAGCAGCAGATGAAACAAGGTCAAGTATGTCACAGGAGTATAAGGTTCGATGCAAACACGCCAGTGTTCTGTGACAGAGTGTAAGCCTGGCCACCTGCTGCTGCTGCTGCTGCTGTGGTGTTGCTGCTGCTGGTAGCGGTGACCCTAGGAAATCATCTGCAGCGCCACACAGTGTGGCAGCTTCTAAGTGCATTATAACCAGTGCTCACCTGTCTTAACGTTCCACAGCAGGGCCTGATGCTGCACTGCTGCCTCATTAAACGCTCGCTCACTGCAACGCAACCACTTCCAGACCAGCACACACTGCATCAAGCACACTGCAGCTGTTCATCTGTCTCATTGTCCCACAGTAGGGCTTTGGTATCAGTCTGCTTTCCGCCTCCCCAGTGGGTGAGGTGCGGTTGCCGATGCCGAAAGGTATGGCTTACAAGGATTGATTATTATTAGTAGTAGTAGGGCTTTGGTAGCAGCGCCGCGCTGTGCCACTGCCGCATTGAACGCTCACTCACCGCGATGCAACCACTTCAACAAAGCCTAAACCGCATCAAGCACATTGCAGCTGTTCACCTGTCTCATTGTTCCAGAGCAGGGCTTGAATCGCCGCCTTACGCTGTGCTGCTGCTGCGTTGAACGCACACTCATGGGACTGAAAGATATATTTTGATAACAGTGTTCACCTGTCTCATTGTTCCAGAGTAGCGTCTAAATCGCAGACCGACGCTGTGCTGCTGCCTCACTGAATGCCGCATTGAACACCGCACTTGCTGCCAAGCTTGAGAGTGTAGCAAACACCCCCGAGAGAGCAACCTGAAATGTGTGCCATGTTTACAAAGCCCCTTGATGAACCTTGTTTACCTGTCTCATTGTTCCACAGTAGCGTTTGAATTGCCGCCTTGCGCTGTGCTGCTGCCTCATTGAACTCCTCGCTTGTCGACGCATTGCCGGTCAGGTTTGCGGCCCACGCAATGTTGCGCTCCAGCTGATACAAGAAAGCATTCAAGTCCGCGGGCACAACCTGCAAGCCATCAAGAAAACAGCAGAGCAGCAACGAATGGATGGATTGTCAATGTGGTGGCATGATGCCCACGTGATGTTGCGCTCCTGTTGGTATAAGAAAGCATATAGGCCCGCGGGCACAACCTGCAAGCATATATAGCAGCAACAGAATTGTGTGCAGGTTTAATCCGCATGCTAGCTGACGTGCAGCCATGTTTGCCGCCCAATGTTGCGCTCAAGTTTGGTAGAGCAACGCATTCAATTTCTGCATGTCGATGCATTGCCGGTCAGGTTGGCTGCCCACACGATGTTGCGCACTCCAGCTGGTACAAGAAAGCATTGAGGTCTGCTGGCACAATCTGCAAACATATCAGCAAAACAAACGGGCGTAGAGCATGCTAGCTGCTGTGCAGCCATGTTTTCCGTTGGCAGCTGTGCTCAAGTTGGTGCAGACAGGCAATCATATTCTGCATGCACGACATGTTGCAGGTCAAGTTGGCTGCCCAGGCGATGTTGCGCTCCAGTTGGTATAAGCAAGCATGCAGGTCTGCTGGCATGATCTGCACACATATAGCAGCAACAGAGGTGTGCACAGAGCTTGTCAGCATGCTAGCTGCTGTGCAGCCATATCTGCCGCCCAATGTTGCGCTCACAAACAGGTACAAATAGGCATGCAGATCCCGCGTATCAAAACACGTTGCCGTGAAATTGGCTTTCAGGTCGAGGAAACCCGCATGGCCAGCCGATTGGTTTGTGCCAAAGGACTTCAATGCCCTCCTCTGCCAGCTCGCAAGCTGGCAGGAAGTTACAAGTTACAAGTCCTACGCATCAGAAGCAGGGCTTTGGCCTGCTTGGGCCTATGCTCCACCGTGCGTAAATTAGAGAAACAGGAGCGGGTCCTAATAGGGCCCGAGAGCTCTATAGTGAGAACTCAAACCCGTTCTACTACGCGTTGACACAAGAAAACCAGGATTTGACTTCAGAGGACCTCCTCTGCCAGCTCGCAAGCTGGCAGGACACAAGGCATTGAGGTGTGCTGGCACAACCTGCAAGCTGTGAACAACACAGTGCGCAATGAGGGGGTGTGCTAACTGCCACCCACTTCACTGTGGCTAGCAGATGGGGAGCGCTCGGCATGAGCATGATGATATACGCTGTGACTATCGACTCTTTCGTGCGTGGTGGTGCCGACTACTGATGGCCAGCATAACACACGACAGAATTGATAGTAAACTCATGTTGTTGGATTAGCTACATGTGTAGGGTTTGGGGTTCAGGGATTAGGGTTTAGGCTAAACCCTATTATAGCTATATCAGATGACCAGGGCCTTCCTTTCCGACCATGGGGCTAGCCAACCCCCATGGGGCTCAATGCATCTGCTTTCACTGCCGACCTGACAAAGTTACCAAGCAGGCGCAGCCAAGCACAGCCACAGGCAGTGTAGTGTGGTGCGGAAGGATGAGCATGGCTGAGAAGTGTTGGTGAGCTTGAAGCGAGCTGAGAGATTATCTATCCTGCACATTCATCTCCACATCCGTTGCAACCCTGCACTTCAGGATGATCTGTCTGCTCATGAAGCATGCATGGCCATCGGCGGCACTGCTGCAGTGTGGTGCAGAAAATGAGCATGGTTGAGAGATGTCGTGAGCTGGATGCATACGACATCTGTTAACCCTGCACATGCATCTGCTTCACTCCCTTCTATCCTGCCTCATCATCTGCACATTCATCTCACTGAGAGGGGCCTGCACATGCATCTGCTCATCAAGCATAGTTAGTTAGTTAGTTAGTTACACAGCCTATACTGTTGGTATCCTTGTCATACAAATTAGTGTTCATGAAGAAGAGAAATTATATTTGTAATTGGGCATGTACTGGATTTCTGCTGCTATGGGGCCAAAACATAGGAGCCAGGTGAGTAGAGCTGGGGTATGGCTTTCTAAACGGGTGTTGAAAAACACCGACAATCCCAGACACTATTGGTCTCACCGAACTGACTATGGTTGGAGCCATAAACACGGCCAGGTATGGGGGTGGAAACCAACCTAAAACCCACCATAACACCATATGTTGTCCCGTTTGCACAGTCCTGGATATCAATGTTACTGACATTGTAACACGATGTGGTTCGCAGGACCTGGAAATGACATACAGCGGCCTCACAGGGTGTGACATTCTCTCGCCACACGCCAGCATGCGCCAGCATGCATGGCAAACGGCGGTACTATTGTAGTGTGGTGCAGGGGCATCAGCATGGTTGAGAGATGTCAGCGAGCTGAACGCATGCGACAACCTGTCAACCCTGCACATTTATCTGCTCACCAAGCATGTATGACAATCCGCGGCACGAACGTAGTGTGGTGCAGAAGGATGATCATGGTTGATATATGCAGCGAGCTGGACCCGTATGGGTATGCATCTGACACCATCTTAACCCTGCACATCAATCTGCACGTTCATTTGCACATTCATCTCCTCATCAAGCATGCATGGTCAAAATGCTTCACCCAGGGTAGTGTGGTGCAGAAGGATGAGCATGGTTGACAATGTGTGCATGCTGCACCTTGCAAGACAACTGTAACAAACGTGCACATGCATCAGCCTGCTACTGCTGCGTAGTCAATGACAGCCACAGGCAGTGTGGTGCAGAGGGATTAGCATGGTTGACATTGTCGGCGGGCTTGAAGCAACGCGTTCTGTGACACCCCTGCACATTCAATGCCTGTTACCAGGGAAGCACCCTGAGCGGCATGCAGAGCTGTTGTCGCTGCACATCAGAGATTTTCAACCCTACAAAACCCTACGTTGTGCGGCACCTGGCCCAGCCTGAAGAGTTGCGTAACGTGCAGCCTGCGTCTAGGACAGCAGGGCGGCGCCGCCGCACCGCGCCGCCCGCAAGCCAGCATGGGTTGACCACTGCTGGTCGGCGGCGTAGCAGGGAGTCTAGACCTCGGGCGTGCCGGCCGACAGCGGACAACAGTGAGCGCTACATTGGTGCTTTGCAGCGCAATAAGGCGCGATTTGAGTCTTTGCTTCAGCGCATGCGTGCTGGTACAGTTGATGTTAGCGGCGCACTGGAGGAATTGACGCAATTCATGCAGCTTTGTGGTGCTGAGTGTGACCCACCGTCATCTGTTGTGGCAGCTTCACGCCCGCAGCGCACTCAGCCGTGGTTTGATGATGAGTGTCAGCGCCTCTCTCAGGCATTTGATGGTGCGTGGAAGGCCTGGCATGCTTCGCGTGGTGGGGAGTATGGGGGTGCTGGGGATGCAACTCTGCGTGCAGCAATGCTGGTGGCACGCCGTGCTTACAAACGTGTTGTGCGCCGCAAAAAGTTTCAGCACGCCCAGCAGTGCCAGCTGCAGCTCCTGCAGTCGTACTTTAGTGAGGAGCAACGCGATTTTTGGCGTGTGTTTTTGGACAAGCGTGGTGTGTCTTGCCCTCTTGATGATGTAGATGATTGGACGGCTTGGTTTTCTGACATAATGGCACATCCAACACAGCGGCCGCCGCTGTCGCCTGAGGCTGCGGCCTTGCGCTCTCAGCTGGCGGCAGTGCATCAGCACCCGCCGTCTGCATTCAACCACCTGAATGATAAGTTTAGATTTGCGGAAATTGTTGATGTGATGTGCTCCCTGCCATCTGGCAAAGCGGCAGACTTGCAAAACCTTGGTACTAAGCAAGGAAGTGAGCTGAGCCCGCTGCTGTTTGGGTTGTTTATTGAGATGCTGCACGAGTTGATCACAATTAGAGGCAAGCCTGTTCCAGGTGGGGCTTCTGCTCCTCTTGGACCCAAGGTTGGCTCTCTTCATGTGCCTGATTTGCTCTATGCGGATGACGGCTGCTTGATTGCTGAGTCGCCGGCAGACGCGCAATGCTTGTTGGATTGCTTGCAGTTGTTTTGTGAGATCACTGGCATGGAAGTCAACATGCAGCCTAAGAAGACGTGTGTGGTGGTGTTCCGTGGCAAACGTGTGCCACGCCCGCGCTCAACTGCGTTCACGTATGCTGGTCAGCCCCTGAGCATTCAGAGCAGCTACACATACCTTGGTGCAGTGTTGCATGAGACCAAAGGTCTGCAGCCGGCAGTTGATGCTTTGGCAGCGTCTGGGCTCAAGGCCATGCATACCCTCTTGGGCCGCTTCCGTAAGCAACGCATCACACAATACGACATGAAGTGCCGCATGTTTGACATCATGGTTGAGCCTGTTATGTCATACGCATCTCATGTGTGGGGCCCCGAGTTGTGCCATACAGGCTTGTTCAGGCGCACAGGGTGGCGCATGTCTGCAGCTGACAAGGTGCATGTGTCCTTCCTTCGCTACATGACTGGGGCTTGGCAACGCTCCAGCATTGATGTGCTGATGCGCGATCTTCACCGCTCGCCTGTTCAGCACCATTGGGTTGTGCTGGCGGCGCGCTGGTGGGAACGCCTTAGGGCCATGCCCGTTGATCGTCTTGCGCGGGTTGCGTGGGTGTCGGATGTGGAGCTAGCATTGAGTGGTTGCAAAACTTGCTGGACATACTATCTGCTGCACACTATGCAACGCCTTGGTGTTATACAGCAGGCTGCATGGCGTGGGCCTGGGGTGACGGCTGCAAGTGTATGTGGGCTTGAGTTGCATGCTACAGCCGTGTCTGCTGCCCTTGCACGCTTGGTTAAGCAGGGGTGGGCCGATGCAGGTGCGGAGGATGCTGACCCAAGAACAGCACCAAGCAATCATGTTACTATGTGCACACATGCTGCCTGGGTGCATCCTATGGAGGCTGATGCTGCTTTTGACCGCAACACACAACCTCAATACATGCAATTATGCTTGCCGTTCCGGGTGTTGCAGTGCCTTGCACGGCTTCGCACTGGGGCTGCACAGTTGGAGGTGCAGCTGGGTAGACATGCCCGCCCTCGGGTGCCCAGGCAGCAGCGGTTGTGTAGACTGTGCTCGTGTGCTAATCCTGTTGCAGCTAGCCGAGCAGTTTGGCGCACACGCGTGCACGCCCGGACTGGGACCTATGACAATGTGGAGGATCTCAAACACTTTCTGCTAGAATGCCCTGCATATGACCACTTGCGCGGTGCCTGCCCTAGTGTGTTCTATCCTGCGGGTACTGTAGATCGCTATGCTAACGAGTTGGTGCCGCGCATTCTAGACTGTGAGGATCAAGAGGGCTTGGCTGTGGTGGTTTATCAGATGTGGTTGTATCGCTCAGTGTTGCTGGGGTTGTCCCCTGACCATCAAAGTGTGCCAATTCAGCCTGAGGGTTATGTCCCTGTAGATGACGCCTTAGACGCTGTTGCTCCTAGCCCGTGATGAGTTTAGGTTACTTGACGAGTTACACATGCATCCTGTCACATTATTGGTTTGCTGCCGCCTTTATGCCGCCTTAGTTGCCCTGCCTATCTCTCTGGCTGTGTGATCTTGACAACATGCTTTTTGGTTGGTGTGCTTCTTCAGCACATGCTGTTGGCTGATTGGGGTGTGTCACTGACACACCGCAGATATAATCTTATGCTCAATCTGGAGAGACCCTGTGCTCAACGGATGGCCTCAATGGGCTACATTGTGTGCTCATCTTCTTTCGTCACGCGTTGACATTGTGCTCATTTTGGGGTGGCTCATACCATCTGAGATGGTGACTGGACCCACATGTAACTACTCTCTCTCTCAAAAAAAAAGAACAACAAGACCAGGCACACCCAAGATTCTGTGGTGAAGGTGGAGGGGCGTGGCTGGTATGCCAGCAAACTGGACCAAACTGCTTAGTAACAGGCAGACAAATGTGCTGGGTTGGTGTTGACGGAGAAACACCCTAAACACCAACATAGCACATTCATCTGCCCGCTACAGATATGGACCACCCTGAGCGGCATGCAGAGCTGCGACGCTGCACATCAGCGAGTTGCAACCCTAAAAAGAAACGGAAAGATAGTGTGGTGCAGATGGAGGGCAACGTTGACATGCCAGCAAACTGGACCAAATTGCTTGGTAGCAGGTGGATCCTTGTGCTGGGTTGGTGTTGGCGTGACGCACGTGCTTGTGCGTGCGCACAAACACAAACCTAGCTCATGCATCTGCCCGTTACCAGGGAGCACCGCGAGTGGCATGCAGAGCTGTAATAACGCTGTTATGTAACGCTGCACAGTAGCCACATTCCACCCAACAGTCTCACCCACCCCTGTTTATTCTAGAGACCAGATGCATCTAGACAAGGTTGACATACGATCAATTCAGTGTGGTTGGGCAATGTGTGTTGGCAGTGATCCGCAGCACAGCACCTTTGTACTTTCTTACAGCACACGCTGAACGGCACACCCAAAATGCAGCTGAAAGCAGAAATCCACCTTTGTGGTACGTATGGTGCCCCTGGCAGGACTGGGTCATCTTCCGTCCCCAATTGGTTGACGATGAGGATGATCACGCACTTCCAGGAGCACTAAACTACTTTCTAGACGGGTGAAGTGCAGAGTGCAAGTAGAGCATGCGGATAGCATAATGTACGCGAACTTGAAAGTTAGTGGTGCCATGTGGCCCCTGGCAGGACTGGGTCATCTTTGGTCATCCAATCCTTGGATAAAGTGAAGATGACCTAGCCCTGCCAGAAGCACTTAAGATGTACCTTTTTTCAAGCGAGTGTGCGTGGCAAGTCACTAAAAGATGGGGCCGGGAAGCTGATAATGATGAGGATTCATTGAGCGCACGGACACACAACACGCATATCTGTAATGTATGTAGAACTAGTTTTCAGTGGTGCAAGTCACTGCAGGAGTTGTGTATGGACATACCCACACAGTGAATTGCACCACTAAGAACTCGTTGTGATGAGTGGCACTGTAAAAAACCCTTGCCCCTTGCTGTGCCTTGCCTGTGGCACTGCTGCTGCTGCTGCTGCTGCTTCTCATCTGCTGCCGTTGTGGCTGCTAACGGAGGTAGACACCAGTCCTAGCATACATACACAGCGCTCAGGAGTAACACCAATAATTTCAACAGTTATGCATGGACACTACAGTCCCCCTTTGCAGTCAAACAACAATATTTTGGTCCCCTGTGTGGTATGAATGGTGCCGCTGGCAGGGCTGCACTGTTTTTAACCTCAGATGAGAAGACAAACTGAACGCTGCCAGGGGCGCCATGCTGTTGTTTTGGGGGAATCGGACAAGAGCACAGAAAGTAGACCATGCAGAAGGCAAGCTCCCGGGACAGAGCAGCAGAATTTTTAAGAAACCAATGCCCCATGCTTCACTGTTTCATATGGAAACCAACTAAAAGAAAAAAGGGTGGCCACCTGTGTGGTAAGAATGGTGCCGCTGGCAGGGCTCTGTTGCCTTTCAACCAGGGCAAAGAGGTGAAGAGCACAGCCTGTGTGCAAGGCGGCCTTGCCAGGGCCACCATATCTGTTTTTAACCCTTCTGAACACCCTCCAACACCCACAAAAAACTTCTAAAAACCAGTGCCGCTGGCAGGGCTCCGTTGTCTTTCCTCAGGGGTAGAGATGCACGACCACAGAGCCCTGCAAGCGTCAGCTTCTCACTCTTGCGAAACACCTGGAACACACCTGAACACCCTCCAAACCAAAAAATATAAGAAGTACACTGCCGCTGGCAGGGCTCCGTTGTCTTTCAGCCAAGGGAACAGATGAAAAAGCACAGAGCCGTGTCACCTTCAGTTTCTCACTCTTGCAAAACCCCTTGCAGGGCTATGCTGTCTTTCAACCAGGGCAGAGGGATGAAGAGCACAGAGCCTTGCCAGGGCCACCATATATCATTTTTGCAACCCTCCTGAACAACCCCTAAAGATAAAAACAACAGTGCCGCTGGTAGGGCTATGCCGTCTTTCCTCTGGGGTGGAGATGCACGACGACACAGCCCTGCCAGGGGCACTTCTGATTCTTGCAACAAAAATACTTGCAAAGTATGTAGAACTAGTTTTCAGTGGTGCAAGTCACTGCAGGGGACGTGTGTGGCCACTTCGCCATCAGGGAAGTGCACCACTGAAAACTAGTTTTGACAAGTGGCACTCGTGTGAACCCCTTGCTGCGACTGGCCTGTGGGGCTGCTGCTGCTGCTGCTGTTGCTGCTGCTCATCCGCTGCAGTTGCTGCTGCTGGCAGAGGTAAACAGCAGTTCTAGCATACATACACAGCGCTCTGGAGTAACACCAATAACTTCGAGCAGCTCTGTATTTAAACCATAGTGTCTGGGAGAGGCCCCTCGTTGCAGACAAAAACAACAGTAAGGTCCCCTGTGTGGTACGGATGGTGCCCAGGGTTGCATTGTCAGCAAACCAACGCGAGGAGTCTGTACAAGTAGGAGCATATACTAAATTTGTTGCAGTCAAACATTAGTAAGGTCCCCTGTGTGGTACGAATGGTGCCGCTGGCAGGGCTTTGTTGTCTTTCAACCTCAGATGAAAAGACGGACTGAACGCTGCCAGGGGCACCGTGCTGTTGTTTTGGGAGAACTGGACAAGAGCACAGAACGTAGAGCATGCAGAAGGCAAGCTCCCGGTACCGTACCTGCTCGGAGCAGCAGCAAATCTTCAGAAACCCATGTCCGTTGCTTCACTGTTTCATATGGAAACCAACTTCCCCTTCTTGCAGTACAAGAAAAAAGTATGGTCCCCTGTGTGGTGCGGATGGTGCCGCTGGCAGGAGTCCATTGTCGGTCCTCTGGGGTAGAAAAGCACGACCACAGAGCCCTGTCAGCGTCAGCTTCTCACTCTTGCAAAACCCCTTGCAGGGCTATGCTGTCTTTCCCCCACGGCAAAGAGATCAAGACGGCACAGCCCTGCCAGGGGCACCACATCCATTTTGCAACCCTCCTTAACACCCTCCAAATAAAAAATTCAGAAGCAAAGTGCTGCTGGCAGGGCTATGCTGTCTTTTCCCCAGGGCAAAGAGATGAAGACCACAGAGCCTTGCAAGGGCCACTAAATCATGCTTGCAACCCTCCTGAACACCCTCCAACCCAAAGAAATACAGAGCCGCTGGCAGGGCTATGCTGTCTTTCCTCTGGGGTAGAGATGCACGACCACAACCCCTTGTCAGCGTCAGCTTCTTACTCTTGTAAAATCCCTGGCAGGGCTATGCTGTCTTGACCCAGGGCAAAGAGATGAAGCCGACAGAGCCCTGCCAGGGGCATCAGCTCATCCTGATGAAGGCTGAAGAGCCTGATGAAGGGTGAAGAGCCCAAAACGCGTCGCTTTTTATGTAATACGACAAAACATAGTCAACCAATGAGATAAGTTCACTGGCTACAGCAACTGTTGAGAAAAGTTCAGACTATGATAGTCTGAACTTATCTCAAGTGTAGCTGTAGCCAGTCGCACTACGCTATTGCTTTTTTACAACCCTGCCAGGGGCACCAACTCATCCTCGCAAAAGAACCTCATGAAAACCCTTTCTGAATACCGTCCAACTCAAATAAACGTAAACTACAGTGAACTGTCACCTGTGTGGTGCGGATTGTGCCGAGGGTTGCATTGTCAGCGAACCAGCGAGAAGAGTAGTCCCAGCCGCTCTCTGCGCCACTGGCCAGCTCCCGATACAGCGCAGCAGCAGCAGGGTTGCTTGGGTCGCTGCTGCCTGTTGCGTTGAGCGCTGTCTCAACATCTTCACGGTAGGATTCGGGGCGAGGTTCCGTCCAGTTTGCATAGTACCTGCACACAAACACAGTGATAGATACACAGCTGGTAAGCCACAGTCGGGGACACATGGCGAGTGAGCGACGGAAGCACAGTAGCAGCGGGGTTGGCGGAGTCGCTGCTGCATGTTGCGTTGAGTGCAGTCTCTACATCTTCACGGTAGGACTCGGGGCGAGGCTCCGTCCAGTTTGCGTAATACCTGCACACAGCCAAAGTGATGAACATAAATATTTAAAGTGAGGGCAGCAGAGCGAGAAACCATCATAATGTTTTGTGCGGTCTCTGAATCGTTGCGGCAGGACTCCAAGCGAGGCTCCGTTGAGTTTGCGTAGTACCTGCATGTAGTGTGGAAACACAGCTAGTGAGGAATGCGGTCAATGAGTCAGAGTGGCAAAAAGTACAGGCGGTAACCTTGTAGAGAGGGGGAACCAGCCAGTCAGCCAAAGTAATGTTAACACAGACGGTACAGCAGCAGCAGCAGCAGCAGCAGCGGGGTTGCTTGGATAGCTGCTGCCTGTTGCGTTGAGTGCTGTCTCTACGTCTTCGCGGTAGGACCCGGGGCGAGGCTCCGTCCAGTTTGCGTAGTGCCTGCACACCCCAAACACCCCAGACTTTAAACTGATGGAAACACAGCCGGTAAGCCACAGTACGGGAAACATGGCCAGTGAGTGAGGGAAACGCAGCTGCAGCGGGGTTGCTGGGGTGGCTGCCGCCCGTCGCATTGAGCGCAGTCACTACATTCAGTGTTTGAAGTTTCCAGCAAGGCTCTGTCCAGTTTGCGTAGTACCTGCATGTAGTGTGGAAGACATGGTCAGTGATCGAGGCAACACATGCGTACAAATTCTCTCCATGCTGGCAGTGTCTGTGCCAACACATGCGCGGCAACGGTTATCAAAGAGTTGCCATGGATATGACAGCCTTCAGCAACCTTTGCTGCTCATATGTTGGAGATCTTACTGCTTTTGCAGACGTCAATCCAACAAGCAAAACCAAGGTGCTGACTGGAATCGCATGCAACTATCCTGTGTTCCATACTCACCTGGCACTTTTTCAATGCTGGCAATGTCGGCCCAACACATGTGCAGCAACGGTTGTCAAAGAGTTGGCATGGACTTGCCCGCCCTTCTCGACAACCTTTGCTGCACACGTGTCTAAGATCCTACCAGTTTTCCCACAGACGCCACTCGAACAAGCATAACTGAGATGGTGGGGAGTTACGATAGCAGCAAGCATGAACATGCCAGGTGCCAAAGCATGTGCAGCAACGGGTGTCAAAGGGGATTCCATGGACAGGAACCTCCAAAGGACAGCCTTTGCTGCACAGGTGTTAGGATCTGCCGCTTTCCCCACAAACAACAATTCAAATTGCATAACTGAGACATTGCATAACTGAGAAATCACCAGGTGCCAACACATTTGCTGCAACGGGTGCAAAAGCGGAACTCTGTCAGAGGACCCCTTCAGCAACCTTTGCTGCAAGCATGTTGGAGATCCTAGTGCTTCTTGCAGACGCCAAGGCAACAAGCAAAACAAAAGATGCTGACTGGACTCGCATGCAACTATCCTGTCTTCCATCACCACCTGACGCTCTCTCAGCGCTGGCGATGTTGGCGCCAACAAATGTGCAGCAACGGTTGTCAAAGAGTTGGCATGGATGTGCCCTCCCTACTGGACAACCTTTGCTGCACACGTGTTGGGTTCTGCCGCTTACTCACAGGACGCCAAATCGAAAAGCATAACTGAGATGGTACAAAGATACGCTAGCAGCAAACATGAGAATGCCAGGTGCCAACACATGTGCGGCAATGGGTGCCATAGCGGAATTGCCGCAAATGCCGCAATGACAACCTTTGCTGCACACATGTTGGAGATCCTATTGCTTTTTGCAGATGCCAATCCAGCAAACATAGGCAAGATGCTGACTGGACCCACATGCAAGAACATCCCCTGTTTCGTATATACCTGACGCTGGCCAAGTTTGGCGCCAACACATATACAACGGGTGTCAAAGAGGGATACCTTGGAGTAAATCTCCCCTTTTGGCAACCTTTGCTGCACACGTCTTAGGTCCTGCCGCTTTCCCCACAGACGCTACTCAAACCAGCATAACTGAGAGGGTGGGAAGTTACGATAGCAGCAAACATGGACATGCCAGGTGCCAACACATTTGCAGCAACGGGTGTAAAAGCGATGCCTTGGAATGAACCCCCTGTTTGACAACCTTTGCTGCACATGTGTATGAGGTCCTGCCGCTTTTCCCGCTGATGACATTCAACAACCATGACTACAATAAATGGCCATAAGACCCTTCACATGTTCAATATAGTTACAACAACAGCCAACATGATCATGTCAGGCGCCAAATCATGTGCTGCAATGGCTTTGACAGACGGATGCTACAAAGCTCCTATCTACGCAAAATCTTTGCTGCACACGTATTGGAGATTCTCCAATCTGATCCTACCGCTTGTCAGGAACTCAAATCTAACATGTATTTCAAAGATCGTGACTGGTGACTGGACCTACATGCATCTAGTAGTATCCTCCCTCTCATACCTACCCGGACCTCTATGAATGCTGGCTAGGCCCACTCGGTGCACAACACTGACATCAGCAAGTCGAAGGTAAGGGCTGAATCAACAGCTATCTGCACTAATCGGTGCAGGGTGGATGCGCTGGCCCCAAAACATGCATGCAGCAAAGGTCGTCAGAGCAGGATGCCAGGACAACCTTCAACCTGCCTGACAACCTTTGTTGCAGACATGCTGGCCATCCTACCGGGTGCTGATTCAATATGCTGCATATTGCAGCAATATCGTTATTGTCACTGGACCCACGCGCAGCCATCCTGTCATAGGTACTTTTGCTGCACACATCTTGAAGCTGCTATCGCATGCATGGAGTCAGCAACTTGGACATAAACCCTCACATACAGCCTTGGTATAAGCGCTCGTCAGACATCTTGGAATCATTAAACCGTAACGATCACTAAGGCTTTTGAAACAAGCCCATCAGTGCAGCATGGCTCTTGCTGACCCCAGGCATGTGTTGACTAGTCAACAACGCTGAAGTCAACATGGGTCAATGTATCAGACGCTGCACCGCTCCACGCACAACACAATCCCTGGTGAACAGACACAGTATTCCTGCGTGTGACAAATTCCACAAAAGTGCCAACACACGGTATTCAGGAAGAGCCAATCGGTGCAGTGTGGCTCTTGCTGACCGCAGGCATGTGACGAGAAGACACGCCAGAGGTCCACATGGGTCACACTGGAATGACGTATCAACTGCTCACTGGGTTTATGAATTAATCCCATTGTTGCAGTGTGACTCTTGGCGCACTGGTCCAGTACTCATGCTCCCGCAGCAGCAACGGTCCCCTATATCATCAGCGATTGCAACCCAAACTGATCCAGACTGCTGCTCAACACAACAAAAAAGAGAACCTCATTATCCGAACAAGTACTGAATCTGTCAACCCACCTGCTCAGGTTGTAGATGGTGCCGTTTGCTGCTTGCACCGTCACCTGCTTTGGCGCGCTGGTCCAGTACTCATGCTCCCGCAGCAGCAGCGGCAGCAGCAGCAGGCGCACTCCACGCTGCCTGCGAGTGCTGCTTCACAACACCATAGAAAGTTTTTCCCGGGAACACGTGTTTGATCAGTGGATTCACCTGCTCAAGTTGTAGATGGTGCCGTTGTCAGACGCCACCTGCACCTGCTTTGGTGCACTGGTCCAGTACGTGTGCTCGCGCAGCAGCAGCGGCAGCTGCCGCCACACACACTGCCTCATACTGCTCTGCTCAACGCAGCAAAGGAAGACCGTCATATTTTGGAACAAGATACCATAATCCGCCACCTCACTTGCTGAGGTTGTAGGTGGTGCCGTTTGCTGCTTGCACCTGCACCTGCTTTGGCGCACTGGTCCAGTACTCATGCTCCCGAAGCAGCAGTGGCAGCCGCAACCCACGCTGCTAAACAAAAGCAATAAGCTAGTTCTGACTCTTTCAATACACCCCCTTCATCAAGATGATCAAACACACAAACACACAAACACAGTCATCAATTGATTCACCTGCTCATGTTGTAGTCGGTGCCGTTTGCTGCTTGCACCTGCACCTGCTTTGGCGCACTGGTCCAGTACGCGTGCTCCCGCAGCAGCAGCGGCAGCGCCCGTGACAACAGGGTGGGGTCCTGTTGGGGCGCTGCTTCGTAGAGGTCGCGGATCATTGCGCTGAGCAGCGGCGGTTGGCTGCAATGGAAGAAAA
>CADDIJ020000325.1:0-21271 GCA_902809745.2 Tetradesmus lagerheimii | reverse complement strand
GATGATGATGATGATGATGATGATGATGATGATGATGATGATGATGATGATGATGATGATGATGATGATGATGATGATGATGATGATGATGATGATACACTTCATCAAAGGCCAGCCCTGTAAGCGGCTCTGCAGCCTTTTGCTGCTGCTGTTGCTGCAGTTGTGGCTTGCTGCTGCTGAAGGCTCGTGAGCAGTACCACAGCGCTGCATTGCAGGCTGGCGCAGCAGCACGCAGTGCCTGATGCCGCAGGAATGCGATCACCATAGCAGGCAAAGGAACGTTCAAATATTACACTGACCAGTGGTGCCCACATGTGTACAGCACCATGCTACACTGGTTGAAACATGCACATGAGTTTCGTAAGCGCTGGTCAGCCCCTATGGTGGTGGTTGACAGCCAGACTGCTAATGCAACGACAAACAAGTGCCTGCTCATGTTCGCCGACCAAGCCTCCAACCTCATCATTGCAATCATGAACCTGTTGCTATCTGCGCCGGGCAAGTAGTCGTGCTGTAGGTATTCAGCTTCACGATGATGCTTATTACAGCAACCCCCAGGCCATCCACAGGGCTGGATGCCAAGCGCCTCACAGCGCCAGCAGGGCAGCCCTCCAGCAAAACGTACGCGCACGTCCCCAAGGGGCATCCTGTACCTATCATAGTTACGCAAATGATGTGCAGCTAACAGCGACCAAAGCACGACAGCCCACTGAGCAGGTGCTTCAAGCAATAGTGGCGCTCGAGCCCGATGAAGTCACGATCAGGTGTGATGACATCGCCCACCCACACCAGATCGGTGCACAACCCGGCCCCCAGCATGGCCAGACACTTGCCCTTGTGTGGATCTGTGCGCTGACTACCATCGCAAGGGCTTGAGATGATAAAGCCGTCCCTGAACTCGTGATACAGGTAGTCCTCACAGGAGGCTGGGAAGAAAACTTGGTCCCAAGGGTCCCAAGGTGCCCACTGAAACTGCCGCGGTGCAAGCACTTCAACCACGCTCCGCACCTTTGCCGCAAGGCATGTGCAGCAGTTTAATGGGTCACTGCAGTCCCCCACCTCATGCTGCTGAACACCCTCGCTGTTGCCTGCTGCTGCTGCTGCTGCTGCTGCTGCTGCCATTGCTGTTGCGATGCAGTGGCTGCACTGGCAGCGCTGCTGCGTAATCTTCTGGCCAAATGCGGTTTGCGGCCAGGCCACTCCCTTGTAACTTTTGGCAGGCCTACCGAGCAGCGCATTCTGTAGTTTCGTCCCAATGATAGCATGCTGTTGCCACTGCTGCTGCTGCTGTTGCCGCCGCTGAGGCCTCCTGCCCTGCTGCGCCTGGTGCAGCAGACCCCTGAGGCAGTGCAGCTGCAGCAGCACCTGCTGCCACTGCTGCTGCTGGCTCCTCAGCAGACTGTTTGTTGAATGCTCTGAGCCAGCGCAGCTGCAGCCAGCGAATGGACACGCGCAGCTGCGTCACATGCTGTGCTTGGCTAGCGATCTGGCTGAAGCGATGGTGTGCAGCACAGGTATGCTGACCTGCCACTGCTGGTTTGCCGCAGATGCTAGTGGCGTGAGCGTCATATTCTGGCTTCGGGGCAAAACAGACCGGCGGCAGCTGCGGCTGCAGCCTGTCCAGCACCCCGTGCACGATGACACGCAGGTTGTCAGGCTGCAGGTGCGCAGGGTTTACACACTTTCAAGCACCGAGAGCGGCACAATTCAACAAGAGGCAAGACAGAGGAAAGGCGAAAGCAGCAGACAGGTGCAGGCACCGGCAGCAAAGGGAAGGCAGGGGACCAGCAATGAACAGGTCCCCAAACAAGCCTGGCGCAAGGGCGCTCAACGCAGAAACAGGCAACGCAGGCCTGCAGCAGAAACACTGCGAGAGCTGCAAAGCACCACACACTATGGGAAGCAACCAGCATCAGCACAGCTATAAAAGCTGCACGACAGCGCACCACTGTCAGACGCTGCATGGCAGCGGACATGACACTATGTAGGGGCTGCAGCGGGCAACACCATCTCGTTGCTGCAAGGCAGCATAAACCATGAAACCCAGCGAGCGGCACAGGTTCGGCAGGTAGCGCGGCACGTTGTGCATGTTGCGCAACTACTCTGCGGCAACTGACAACCAGTGGTCAGTCACCTGAAACCAGAGGCACCGCTAGCAACACAGCCACTGCAGCGCCACCACCCAGTGCACAATGCGGAACAGTAGCCACAAAAAAAGGGGCGGGAAGGGCGGGCGAGTTGCAGTTTGCATGAACAGCAACGAAACGTGCAGTGCTAGACGCCTGCGCATGCTAAGTGGCCTTCGGCAGCAGTGAGGTAATGACGTGTTTTGACTGTCACCTCACCCACTGCTTGCCTTTGACCAGGCAAGCAGGGATACAGCTACGCTGCATTAACCGCAATGAACAAGTCCATTGCACATTAATAATGCTTTCGCCATGACGATATAGATAGTGGGAAGGCTTGGCTGAGGCTGCTGTAACAGCTGGCAGGAAAATGCAAGGGCTGCAAGGACACAGCCAGGTGCGAGCCCGCTGCAATGCATGCAGCCTCCGGGAGCTGCCAGCTGTCAGCAGAGCAAACTGCTGGTCAGGTAGCCCCAGCCAATAGCCACATTGAAAAGACCAGTGGAACAGGAAGGGGGAGGGCTGCAAGCAGCAAGGCTTGCAGCCCACCTGGCCCGCCGCAACACGGCGCGCAGGTAGAAGCCACGACACATGTGGCAGGCAAACAAGCAGACGCACCCCAGCGCACACCACTAACGCAGCAAACACTCACGCTGCCAAACCTACACCGCTGAATCCAGGTCTGGGGCCGATAACTGCTGCGAGAAGCAGCAGCAGAAGCAAACGCAAACCAAAACACACAACCACCAGCACAAACCACCACTGCAGCAAGCACACATGCCGCCAACCTTCAAACCTCTGAATGTAGTGCTGGGGCCGACAACTGCTGCAAGCAGCAGCAACAGCAAATCAAATGCTGAGCAGCAGCACGCTGTACACACGCATGCCCAACACGCAGCCTTTGCGCAGCAAACACCTAGCTGCGGGACCATCTGCAAGCTAGTGCTCGATGCGAACAGCTAGTAAGGGCCAGGAACTGTGGCGCCGAGCCATAGGGCCGGTGAGCGTCGAACAAGGCAGCTGGAAGCTGTCAACCGCAAGCAGCATCAGCTCATGAAACCAAGGCTGAGCCGGCCACAACGGCATCACCACCGTAACATTTGCACGCTCTTCGCGCACTTTCTGCACAACCTGCAGCAACATTGAGGTGGTGACAGGCGGGAAAGCAAAGGCATTGCCCCAAGCAGACCATGGCTGCAGCAGGGCATCAACGCCGCTGCTGCCAGGGCACTGGAACAAACTGTAGAAGCAGTGACAGTGCGTGTTTTCCGCCGAAGCAAACAGGTCTATTTTGTGCGGGCCCCACATAAGATCCAGCCAACTAAACATCTCAGAATCCAGGCGGTAGTCCCTATGGTCAACAAAGCGAGAAGGTGCATCAGCTCTATTAAGTTCTGATTTCACCCTGACCACCTGCAGCTGAACATGCAGATCTTCAAGCACAGACCACAACAACCTGTACTCGTCCATGAGAGCAGCGGACCGTGACCATCAGCACACACCACTTCCACAGTGTCCTGAGTATTCCTCAGCAACCACTGCTCTGTCAGCATGCTACCTTCTGCAAGCTGATCCCTGTGCGCAAATGCCACCAGATTCTTTAGTGGCACCTGCTCTAGTGTCACCTTCAAGCTGCAGCTGGACCTTGCTAACAAACAGCTGTCCTGACCTGTCACTGTTGGTCCGCAACTCGTTGTTGCGGCTCTTGCCCAGGTCATGCACTGTCACAGTGGGCTGCAGCCGAACCTGCAGCACACAGCCTGGCAGGTGCAGCTGCAGTCTGCTCATCATCTGGCTTTGCACAGCTGATATCACCTGCAAATCAGACGGAAATCCAGCAGGATGCGTGGGGGTCTGTGTGGTTGAACCAGATGCTTCCTGCATGCTCACTGCCGGGCACCTGACGTATATGACTCTGACTCGTTACAGCAGACACCACAAAGCTTTAAGAGTGTGTTGGAACATCCAGCATTACTCACGTGCGTGCTGCGTTTGCTCTGCTGCCCCCTGGCGCCTTGCTGTTGCCTTCTGCTGATGTTGCTTCTGCAGTCAGCGCTGAACAGGTACTGGGCGTTAACAGCTGTTTGGATATAGACTTCAAAGTGATGTAAAGGGTGATACGCCTCCAGAACACTCCAGTAACGATGTAGCACTCGGTGTCGGGTCAGAATTCATGGGGTCAAAGGTGACGAGACAGCGATGAACATAAACATCACATACATCAAAGTGCTCTGATTGCGGATTACTTGTGTTGGGGGTTGTGTTGTTGCTTGGTGGTTTGAGGGAGTAAGTTGGCAAAGCAGTGCAGAAACGGCAGCAGTTGGATCCAGCCGATGTTTTGCTGGGTGCGTACAGCGGACAGCGGCTAGTTAATTGGCAATGACATATCAAGAAGCAGCGACAACAGCGTTGCCAATTGCATGACCAGGAGCAGGAACGCCATGAGTCAGCCACATGCACCATAAGTTGTTGGCATCATGCTGCATGGCGTGTGAGAGCCTCACTCCGCGAGTGGGGCTACTGTGAGACAGAGTCGGTACATGTGGGTAGCATCTTAGGCGGTGTGCGACGTGTGTCAGGTGCCAATGAACATAATAGTCAGTAGTGACAACAACATACGACCAGCTGCAACAGCACCGCGGATCGCTTACACAATGCACAGTCAGCGCCCTGCCCCCCTGTGTACCCTACTCTGGCACTTGGGTGGCAGTGGGTTAGGAGGTTGTGACAGTCATAGTGCGTGTGGTTTGGGAGCTTGAGTCAGCGGCACAGAGGCCTGCACATTGGAGGATACTCTTGTAGCACTAACATGTAAGGCAGTGGGGTTTGATGTTATCGCGGTGTTATGATGGAGTTCAACCTGGGGTGAGTACAAAGGACAAGTACTGTCCCTGTCCCTTGTCCCCAGGCACCGTCAGGGGCTGGTTGTATGTCAGCGACATAACACTCAACTGCAGCAGGGTATAAAGTTGCACCTTGCCCTAGGCAGACCATAACTTTAGGCTCAGAGTGCCAGCGGTCTTTGTTACTATTGTCAATTGGAAAGCTGAGGGGAAGGATTCTAAGAATCCATAAGACTTATGTGTTGTTTGTTGACACCTATAAGGCTTTCCCAACAGTGTGGCTTGATGGGCTCTTTCAAAAGCTGTGGGACAAGGGTGTGCGTGGAAAGATGTTCCGTCTACAACTTGTATCAGGGTGCATGTCGTGTGGTGTCTCACGAAGGTCATGTCACTGAGAGCTTCACATGGGAATAGGAGGAATAGGAACTACGCAACAGTGCTTTGGTGGGCTCTGTGCGTAAGTTTATGGGCCAAGGCAGCCGAAGCGACTATCAGCGATCCAGGGCCGCTACTCTCTAAGAGCAACCCCCGGCACGCCCGGTTTTCCGCTAGGATAGTCGGGTCATCTGGGCCCTACCAACCATTTCTCGATGGAATGGTGGCTTATGGCCCGACCCTTTGCCTTACCTTCAGGGGCGCCCGTGGGAGTCAAGCGTGCGTGCACCTCGGTGGATCACGTTAACTACCTTCTACCCCATACGCGCCTTCCTACCGAGCATAGCCCGTACCAGTTTTTAGCGCTTTGCCCCCCATTTCATCGGTTAGCACAGTAGGAATGAGCCTACCGCCACTGGTTCCTAACCGCGAGGGGGAGCTTCACATGTGACCTTGGTTTGCATGAGGGCGATGTTATTTCCCCCACACTGTACCTGTACTTCATTGATGATCTGCTGCATGAGGTGCATGCAAAGCACCCTGGCATCACCCTTATGGGCCTTTGTGACGAACCTGCTGGTCAGGTTGTGGCAGCCATGCAGGCTGATGACTTTGTTGCTGTGTGCGGATCTCTGGCTGAGGTTCAGGCTGTGGCTGCAACAGTTTATGAATACAGTTGTAATTGGCGGTTCAAGCTGAATAGCTTGAAGTCTGCTGTCATGCATGTCTCACCAGCTAGACAGCCCAGCCAGTTGGCTGATTCTGGCATCGTTTGGAATGGTGTGCCTGTGCCTGTTGTATCAGAGTACTGCTACCTTGGTCTGTGGTTCAACAATGCCTGCAACTGGAATACGCACTTTGAGAAGATGTTGGCGAAAGTGCATCGTGTGAAGGGTGGGCTCATGCCAGTCTGGAAGAGCCGGCTCATCAGCGTGGAAGTAAAGCGTATCATTCTGCTTACATGCGTTCGCCCGATTGTTGAATATGGCAGCGAGGTCTGGTTTCCGCCAACTGCAAGGCAACTGCAGCAGATTGACAAAGTGCAGACTGACATCATCAAGTGCTCAATGCATTGTGGCAAGGAACGCCCTTGCACTTCAATTGTTCTGGCTGAATGGGGTGTGAAGCCATTGCACATGTGGCTTCATCAGAGGGCAATGGAGTATTACTTTAGGGTTCAGCGTATGCAGAACTGTCATTTGCCACATCAGGTATTTTCAGCTGAGTGGAAGCGTCCTAGTGGTGTTGTAGTGGTGACACCTTGGCATAAATATTTGCAGAGTTTGCTGTGCAAGTATGGTGTGGATGTTGAGGCGGCTGCTGATCGAGCTAATGCGTGCAAGAATCACATCAACCGTCAGGTCTGGAAGTTGCATGCAGACAGAATTGTTTGTGAATCACTGCAGCACTCTACTTTGAGCCGTTACATCACGCATGTGCACCCTAACCATGCTGATGCCGTGCATTTAAAAAGGGCTAGGCCCTTTTTGTGTTCTGGTGCGCCAACACGTGGTATAGAGTTGCTGATGCGTGTTCGATTGGGCTGTCTTTGCGTGCATGAGCATACCAGTCGTTATGGCGGCAGCAGAGCTGATTCTAACACAGCATGTCCTACTTGTGGTCAGGGCGTTGAGTCTTTGTCACATCTGATGTTTGATTGTCCTGCTACTTCTGCTCAGAGAGATACCATGTTTGATGAGATGCGAACTGTTTTGCGTGATGTTGCTGGTGGCGCTGAAAAATTGCGCAATGTGTTGTCACTGACTGATGCTTCGATCAAGTTGTTGTGTTTTGTTTCTGATGATGTTTAAGGTAGCAGGGGGGTGCGCCGAGTGATTTCCAGGAGTATTGCTGAGTATCTTGTCCAAGCTTGGGATGTGCGCAATACTTGCAAACACAATGGAGCAGTGCTCCCTCTTTCTTCCGCTCCTAGGGGCGCGGGGCCGATGGCGTTGATGCTATGGCTTAATGGGTAACATGATGATGATGATGATGATGATGATGATGATGATGATGATGATGATGATGATGATGATGATGATGATGTTGATGATGATGATGATGATGATGATGATGATGATGATGATGATGATGATGATGATGATGATGATGATGATGATGATGATGATGCTGATGATGATGCTGCTGCTGCTGCTGCTGCTGATGCTGCTGCTGCTGATGCTGCTGCTGATGATGATGATGATGATGATGATGATGATGATGATGATGATGATGATGATGATGATGATGATGATGATGATGATGATGATGATGATGATGATGATGATGATGATGATGATGATGATGATGATGATGATGATGATGATGATGATGATGATGATGATGATGATGATGATGATGATGATGATGATGACGATGATGATGATATGATGATGATGATGATGATGATGATGATGATGATGATGATGATGATGATGATGATGATGATGATGATGATGATGATGATGATGATGATGATGATGAGAAACACGATTATTGTTGATGATGATGATGATGATGAATCACGATGACTGGCCAGGACCTCTCGCAAAAAGTTTAGTCAAAGAAAATCCAGAAATCACATTTACTTCTTCTGATTTAGTTTATGCAGCTGAATTTAATGATGACAACCCGGACCCTGCAATGCCAACAAACATTAAAACTGCCCTTGCAAAAAGAGAAGCAGCAATCAATGCCCAAAGAAGAATCAAAAGTGAATCCAACAAACCATCAAAAAAAGGTGGAAACAAAAAAAACAAAAAAAGATAGAAAAAAAATAAAAAGAAAGTAATGGAGCCCACACTCCTAAATCATAATTGTATCTACTCAAAATTTAGAAAATAACAAAAAGCAAACTCATATTTTATTAGAATCCCTTGGGGGAAAGCTGTATGATAGGTAACTATCACGTACAGTTTGGGAGATCGCAATCCTGTAGAAACAAGTTTTGAAAAATGGGCGGGCGGCCAGAAAAAAGGATAAGATATTTTTGACAATTTTTGTATTTTCATAAACCCTTTAAAATTCTGTCATGTTTACTTTCTTTTGCTGGATTTTCTTTTTGGAATAAAAGAAAAAAACCAAAAAAAACAACAACACATAAAAAAATGAAAAAACATTTATTTTGTTTAGAGTTTAGTGAAAAAAACTACAACAATACTTTATAATTTTACCAAAAAAATCCAAAAGAATCTATATTTATTGAATTTCTATTTTTTAAAAAAAATTTTGTTGTTCAGCTTGAGCTCCACATACTGCACAGTTTGTTGTTGTTTTGAACGCGGTTCTAAAATTTATTTTATTTAGGGTCAGGAAATCAATTGTAGGGATGGTTGAGTAATAATTATTTTCCTTTAGTAATTTGTGGTTTTCTCTTGTTTTTAAGGCATAAAACATGAGTTCCTTCCAGTTAAGGAGAATAGTATGTTTTTCCTGGTCGTTGATAGTAAAAGTTGAAATGATTCTTCTGTTTGTTAATTTATCGTTTTCTTTGGGATTTGGGACTGATAAATCAATGTATCCATATTTTTTGACAATTTTGGTTATTTTTGTTTTGTGTTTGGCTGCTAACGTTTTTAAGCATGAATAGTAGAGCCAGTACATATATTTGTTGAGTCTTGAGGCAAAAACAAAGGTTCCCAAACCCCTGGATCACAGGGCAGCACAGCCGACAATTTTGAAACACAACATTTAGAAAAACTTTCAATAAAATTCAAAACAGGATCCTTTGAATGGAGCCCAGTCAAAAGAGTATATATCCCAAAACCAGGAAAAAAGAATTAAGACCCCTTGTCCTGTTAAAAAAAATCAGTTTTCATAAATTTTTAAATTTTTCTTAAAAAAAATTCTTTTTATTATATATTCTATTTTTTATTTTTTTGCTTTTTTTTGGCTTTTTTTGCATTTTGTTTTGCATTTTTTCGCCTCTATGGATTTTATGGTGGCAATTTCTGCAGACACATATCTGTTTTCTGTTGAGAGATGCTACGAATTTGTCAAAGCCTTTATATTGTTTATTTTTGTTATTTTGTTTTTTTATGTGTTTAATATGATGCATTTCGAGTAATTCAGTGGATGCGCAGATGGCACACATTGAAGTAAGTTTGAATTTGGTGCTGTCAGCACCAGAAAGCATCACGTGCACGAGCTCAGGATCGCGCCGGGCAAGGAAACAATAGTGAACGAAAGCAGCAACACTGCTTTGTCGCTGCTGCATAAAAGCTGCCAAGCATCGCCCGTCAGGGCGCACTGTATCCCTAGGGCTCTCCCACTCTCCAAACTCATCAAAAAGGTACCAAAAATGCGCTCGAACTAAATCATACGCATCACATTCAAATACCATATGAAACTCATCCTCAACCTGATGAGCAGTACAAAAAGTGCACAACCTCTGCTGTCTAGGCAGCTCTCTGCCATCCACACGCTCCCACCTGCCTGTTGACACTCTAAGGTCATGAGCACCTAGTCTAAAACGCATGAGAGATGCTAAGTGCACCTTGTTCAAGCCAGCAGTGTTATGCACATAATCTGGGCACCAACTTTGTGGCCGAGCCATGTCAAGCTCTCCAAAGGGCATGCCAGCAAACCAGCTGTCATATGTGGAATAAACGACTGACTCAGACCCAGCAGTTCTGGGGTTAGCAGGCAGGTCATGCCACTGCTGATACAACCAGGCCTGAAAAGCCTCACGCACCAATAACATGTCTTGCTGCTCAAGGCAATGCAATCCAACAAGTGCTTCAGGTACATCGCCCAACGTGCCCGAGTGGGCATGCAGGGTGCAAGTAAACGACTGAAACTGCCAGAACCACAGAGACTTCTGCAAGCGCTGGTCAGCAGGCCTGGGCAAAACTCTCATGCTCAAATCCCTGTTCTCCTGCATAGCCAGGAAGAGCCAATCCCCAGGACAGTAGCTCAGGATGGGCGAGACAAGCGAGTTGAACAAATGCACCTGCATCCCAAGGCCTGTGATGCCATGGTCAGCGCAACGTGAACGCATAGCCCACATGGCCCGAGAGCCAGCAATTGCTAGAGAGGACATACATGCCGTAATGCCCTTAGTTTCATGAAAGACACATCCCAAGTAACGGAACTCACTGCTCCTAGCCACTGGTAAACGCACTCCATCCCGACCAATGAAGGTGAACTGTGCCGATCCCTGGTAACGCTGACACCCAAACACAACCACCTCTGTTTTGCTCACATTAACTTCCATGTCATAATGAGAGCAGAAAGCACTCAACGTATCCAGCATCCGCTGCAACTCTTCTGGGCTGCTGGCCAGCAGGGCCAGGTCATCAGCATACAGCAGCATTTTGAGCAGCTTCCCGCCAAGCATCACACCACACTCACGTGCACGCTCTTCCAGCCATTGCTCAACTCGGTCAAAGAAAATACCGAACAGAAGGGGCGAGAGCGGGTCACCCTGCTTCACACCCCTTGTGCTGTCAAAGGGCTCGCCAACCATGCGCCCGAACTTTGTGATCATAGGAGCACTCCAGTACATAGAGACAACAGCACGCATCATGATGCGCCACATCAGATGATGGAGTTTCAACCTGGGGTGGGTAAAATGGACAAGTTGTCCCCAAGCACCGTCAGGGGCTGGTTGAATGACAGTGACACAATGCTCATCTACAGCAGGGTTCAAAGTTGCACCTTGCCCTAAGGAGACCATAACTCTAGGCCATAGTTGCACGATACGCAGAGTCCGGCCTTTTTTGATACGATACAAAACGTTTAATACGCACGTATAATACGTTGTCAGTGTGAAACGTGCATTTGAAAAGTTAGCTCCAGTGGGGCTTAGGCGTTTCAAATGGGAGATCCCTTGTTACTCGCCATGGTGCCACGTTTCGGCATCCAGGATGCCTCTAAGCAAAACTAGTACAAGTATTTGCTTTGTAAAAAGATCGTGTGTGCTCTATGTCATCTCCACCATGGGCAAGAAGGCCACCGACCAGGCCACCATAGCCTCAGAGAGTGTAACTAAACTAGAAAAGAAGAACAACGCCTGGAAATTCATTTGCAACCACTGTGAGCACTCCTTCACGGGTGGTACCAGCAGGATCGTTGCGCACCTGCTGGGCACAGGCGATGGTGTTAGGGCGTGCACTGGGTGCCCTGAGGAGGTCAAGACTCGTTTGGCATCTGCTAAAGCTGCCAGTGATGCAGACCGCTGCAGTTGTACACCAGGCAGCCCTAGTTTGTCCTGCAACTCCTTACACTTGTTGAGTTGGCATCACTTCGAAGCTGCAGGTCGTGCATTCACACACAAATGTACATGACATCATCTGCGAATCACCCGTAAGCCATTGTCTCGCAACACAGTGTGCCAAGCAACAAATGGCTGACGTGTGAGGAGTTGGTTCCTGTACCAACCGGGTACGCTAGCGGCAGCAGCAAAATCTGCTAGCGCATCCCAAAAGGCACCAACTGCTGCGCGCACAGCAACTTGCTCAACAAGCACAGGCACACTCAGCCTGTGCGAAACCGCCCAAGCAGCCCTGAGGCCAAGATCAAAAGCGTGTATTGCAGCTATACATACCATGTCCCAGACAAGCCGATGCATGTCAATGTGAGGGGCACATGCCAGCCACAAGGCGCTGCACGGCAGGGTTGCACCTGCTGCCAACATCTGAAATACTCTAAGCTGGCTTTCCACCTCACGTCGAACAGCAACAGCTACTGGACAGGTCCAAAAGTGATGCTCCACGCCTGGTCCCACAGCTGAACATGCTGCACACCCCGTGGTGAGGTGCATACGCTGCGCAATAGGAAATGCATTCAATGCCAGACGCCATGCTGCCTCCTTGTAAGTGTTAGCCACTCTGACCTTCCACCAGTGGGACAACACCAGTTGCACAGCAGGGAGCTGGGTACCCGCAGGCAATCCATCCAATGTTCTAACACTGTTCAAAAAAGCATCATGACGGGGAGCAATTACATCTAACGTTGCAACCTATTGTTGGTACTAGTGCAAGTGATGGGTTGGCTGATGATGATATTGCTCCCACATACTTTTAAAGCATAACCCTATACATCGGTTCCAACGTCGAAGATCGTCTTTTATCAAATTGCGCGGTTCATGGTACACGCCCCTGTGGGCACGGGTGGTGCCGACCTGGTGGCTACACTAGTTGAGTGCGGTGGTGTTACTCCAAGCAGCATCACCTCTGCACGCATTGTGCGGTCACCAAAGCCAGCAGCAGCAGAGGGTAACGAGACCCTTGCTGCTGCAGGTGGTGGCAGCGGCGGCAGCAGCAGCGGCAGCGCCTGAGGCGCGCGGCGATCAATGTGCTTGTGGGAGGTTACGCTGAAGGAGGCGGATCTGCTGAGCAACATGCTTGGCGGCCGCATCCGCAGCAACCTGCGGCAGGCTGGTCACAGCATTCATGTTGACGCAATGCTCAGTGCAGAGGAGCGGCAGCAGCGAAAGGCTATGCAGCAACTGCGGCGTGAGCTGCAGCAGCAGGGCGTGCGCACCCGGTGGTCGCGTGCCACACTGATGCGCTGGCGCCGTGGTGGTGCAGATGGCCGTCGGGGCAGCTGGGAAGAGGTGCCACCGCTGCCAGCGGAGGTGCCTGGCAGCTAGGCTTAGTAGCCGTGGCGCAGTGTGGAGGTTTGGGAAGTGAACATTTGGCGCATGGTGATGTCAGGTGGTGGTGTCTTTTGAGATGCCGCAACTTTTGAGGAGTGGTTGATATGGATGATCTCTGGTGCAACTAGCATAGCATCCATTGTGTTGTGCCATTGGATTGCGCTCATGTTGGCTTTAGCCAGTTTACTCCTGCTTTTATGGTGTTTCAAAGCACACTTTTAGGTGTGCCATCTTATGCCTTGTACAATCCTGATCGAGAGTCTAGGACTATTTTGGCTTCAAAGTTGCTTCAATCTCCCTTTTTGGCGCAAGATTGCGTTCACTTTGTGTGGTGCATGCCATCTGAGATGGCGAACGGCCTACGTGTAACTTCCACTCTCTCTGAAATTTTGAAAACCCCCTCGATGATGTTTGTTGCTGCGATGTGAACACAATGCGGGGATTGTTTGCTTCGGTGACGTTCACTGGTTGGCACGCTGTTGTTGTTGTTGTTGCCGTGTATCTGCTTTTTCCTCGCAGCTGTTGTGAATGTGTGTCGGCGACAGAGAGGCTGTCAGACGCTTTTTGCCACCATTATTTAAATGACAGGGTGTGCACTTATTGTCAACTTTACTTAAATGGCGACGACGCGTGGTATATATAGAGCTGCAACGCTTGCTATATCACAACCAACTCAAAATGGAGACAGTGCCCCACAATGATGAGCAGGAGTGCCCTGCAGCTCCTTGCAAGCCAGTTTCCACAAGGAGCCGTGTCAATGATTATATCCATGAAAGGGATTGTCTTGCTGCTCCTTGCAAGTCAGTTTCCACGAGGAGCCGTGTCAAGGGAACCGACATGGCACCCAGCAGGCGCCTTTGGCCCATGGCATGTTGACATTCTGGTATGTGCTCACTCACAGCTCCTACTTCCACTGCTGTTGCTGTTGTTGCTGCTGTCAGTGGTAGCGCTTGCTGCAGCGGCATGCTCATCAAGCACTGGCTGTAGCCAGCTGTTGCTGAGCAGTAGCGTCTGCAGGTCGGCATGTGCCCTGTTGGCTGCCTCTCCAACCTATTGCCTTGCTGACTCGTCTGCCTTGCGCAGTGAGGTGTGCACGTACCTGGTGTCGGCGGTTGTGATGGATTTTAGGATGCGCTGGTGACGCCTGGCCACGGACGCCCGCTGGGGGTCGGCAGCTGTGATGGCAGTGGTGCAGCGCTGGTGGAGCAAGGAGATGAAACCGGAGGGCATATTGTCTCTCTTACAAGGTGCTGAGGGATTTTCGGTCGACCGCCCAACGCGCCCAATCTTGGCCAAAAGTAATCGCATCAGGCATGGTAGGAGTGTACACGCGCAAAAGGCAATGCAGGCACAGATCATGTATGCCGCAGCTGAGCACGCTGTGCTTGCAAGGTGCACCACTCCATAGCACCGGTGTGAACGGCTGTGCCACCGCATAGAGCAGCTGGGACCTGCTGCCATCAAGCTGGGGCAGCTGATGGCAACAACGCCCGGCCTTGTGACGGACCCAGTGTTGCAGGCGCAGCTCAGCAGCATGTTGCATGACCGGGTGAGGCCGCAGCCCTTCTCAGAGCTGATGCCACAGGGTCATGCCCGCAACAGTAGTAGTACTAGTGCAGCATGCCAGTGCTGGTGCTCTCTCCTTCTTCTGGCAGGAGTATGACGGACTCGACCCAACTGGTCAGAGAAGAAAAAGAGCTAGCAGCTAGTTGAGGGAGCCCTGCTGCAAGGTGATGATGGGGCAGGCAGGTCAGGCAACAGGTTGATAGGACAGCAGCAGGTTGATAGGACAGCACCCTAGCGCCTGCTGCAAGGTGATGATGGGGCAGGCAGGTCAGGCAAGAAGTAGCAGGCCAGCCACAGGTTGATAGGACAGCAGGCTGATAGGACAGCACCCTAGCGCCTGCTGCAAGGTGATGATGGGGCAGGCAGGTCAGGTGTAAGCGCGCTTTGGAACTGGGCGAGTGGAAGCGTATTCAAAAGGAGGTTTGTTAACCAATGATCAGCCTGAGGCCCAGCGTAAGCTGTTGTAGACCGCCTACGTCGCAAGGCCCGCGTAGTTCTAACATGGCAGTACAATGCAGTACAATGTCACATTGACTGCCGCGTGTCTCACACGGACGTGTGAGTCACAAGAGTAATGTCTAATCATCCACTACATGGATAGTAACAGTTCCTGTTACAGGCCTCCCCCATCAGGAACTTTGACTGTCCTCAGTCAATACGCTGATAAGAGACCAAGTTGGCAATGAGCAACGCTCTGGCCAACTGCACTGACAACACAGCCAGTACAGCAAGCAGCTTATGGCACACAGCCCAGCTACTAACCAACAGCCTTACAGGCGCGCATTCAATCGGGGATTTATGTTGAGAATTCCCTCAAATCTACAAGTCGAGTTGAGTGGAGTCCGCGCAGTGCACTAGAGGGCAGGTCACATCACGTGCTTTCTCCATCGACGAGATACAGTCCTAGCCGTTACGGGCATACAGACCAAACTCAACAGAAGTACAACAATGTACTTAGATTAGACAGGTAGCATGCAGCTATGTCTGAAAAGACAGTACTGTCACGAGAAGTTCACCAAGAACATGCCAGAGGCAAAGTGACAATCAGCAAGCAGTGGCACATCACTAAGAGATCATTTGCGACGACGCGTGCGTATAGCAGCATTAACAGCTGGCAAAGCAGCAGCCTGTGCTGAGCGCTTGTTCTTGCGCTGTTTCTTGTGTGGTGCTGCGACTAAGCGCATGCCAGACTGAGACTGCACAGCATACCAGTACTCAGAGACTTTCTCTGGGCAATTAGCACAATTGGCTTGTGGCTCCCAGGTGTTGTGCTCAACACCATAGCCAAGCCACTTCACAAGAAACTGTAGCTTGCCATGACCCACAAACCTGTGGCTCTCAATCTGTGTAACAGGAACTGTTACTATCCATGTAGTGGACGATTAGACATTACTCTTGTGACTCACACATCCGTGTGAGACACGCGGCAGTCAATGTGACATTGTACTGCCATGTTAGAACTACGCGGGCCTTGCGATGTAGGCGGTCTACAACAGCTTACGCTGGGCCTCAGGCTGATCATTGGTTAACAAACCTCCTTTTGAATACGCTTCCACTACGCGTCTTATACTCAGTGCCGCTACAGTTGGTAGCTGAGACGTGTTCGACGTGACCTATCGGTCCTTTTTGCTTCGATATCACATACTGGATATCGACTGCCTGTTTGCTTCACTCAACATGGCAGATGTGGAGGAGGGCGAGGTCCCTCAAGCTCAGGCTAGCAGAATGCCTCGCGAGGCAATGAGCAAGTACTCTGGCAAAGGCCAACCCACTCTACCAGACTTTAAAGCTAAAATGCTCGCCTACTTCAACACATATGACGTGTCAGATACCAAGCAGGCCAGCAGTACACTGCTGAACTGCACAGACACATTAGTGGTGTGTCTTGCCCTCTTGATGATGTAGATGATTGGACGGCTTGGTTTTCTGACATAATGGCACATCCAACACAGCGGCCGCCGCTGTCGCCTGAGGCTGCGGCCTTGCGCTCTCAGCTGGCGGCAGTGCATCAGCACCCGCCGTCTGCATTCAACCACCTGAATGTTAAGTTTAGATTTGCGGAAATTGTTGATGTGATGTGCTCCCTGCCATCTGGCAAAGCGGCAGACTTGCAAAACTTGACATGTGAGTTGCTGCGCTTCCCTGCTGAGGAAGTGCATGAGGCTCTAGCTGATGGTGCGCCTGGCCAGCCGCGCTCAACCTCTGGACCTGGTGATGCACCTCGCCGCCAGGGCTACGTCTTTGAGCCGCTGCCGCGTTGTGTGGCATGGGTGGTGCGGCAGATTACTGCAGCTAACATCACCCCAACAACGTGGCCGCGTGTTCTGCAATTGTGCAAGCTGATTCCGGTGCCCAAATCAGGGCAGGCTAGTGAGCCCAACAACAGGGACATGTATAGAGGCATTAGTGTGTCTAGCATTTATAGTCGTGTGGTTGACCGCCTCATGCACCTCCGCCTAGACCCAACTATGGAGAGCCTAGGTGTGCGTGCTGTTACACAGTGTGGTTTTCGCAAAGAACATGGCACAATTGATGCGTTGTTCACCCTTACGCATCTCATTAACAGGGCCCGCCACCAGCGTAAGAAGTTGTATGTTGTGTTCATAGATTTTAAGAAAGCTTTTGACACGGTTCCTAGAGACTTGTTGTTGGCACGTTGCAGGCAGCTTGGCATCCATGGCCGCTTCTTGTCTCTATTGGAGCGTCTATATGACACCATCCAGCTACAGGTGTCTGTGAATGGCAAATTGGGTGACCCTATTGATACGTGCCTTGGTACTAAGCAAGGAAGTGAGCTGAGCCCGCTGCTGTTTGGGTTGTTTATTGAGATGCTGCACGAGTTGATCACAATTAGAGGTAAGCCTGTTCCAGGTGGGGCTTCTGCTCCTCTTGGACCCAAGGTTGGCTCTCTTCATGTGCCTGATTTGCTCTATGCGGATGACGGCTGCTTGATTGCTGAGTCGCCGGTAGACGCGCAATGCTTGTTGGATTGCTTGCAGTTGTTTTGTGAGATCACTGGCATGGAAGTCAACATGCAGCCTAAGAAGACGTGTGTGGTGGTGTTCCGTGGCAAACGTGTGCCACGCCCGCGCTCAACTGCGTTCACGTATGCTGGTCAGCCCCTGAGCATTCAGAGCAGCTACACATACCTTGGTGCAGTGTTGCATGAGACCAAAGGTCTGCAGCCGGCAGTTGATGCTTTGGCAGCGTCTGGGCTCAAGGCCATGCATACCCTCTTGGGCCGCTTCCGTAAGCAACGCATCACGCAATACGACATGAAGTGCCGCATGTTTGACATCATGGTTGAGCCTGTTATGTCATACGCATCTCATGTGTGGGGCCCCGAGTTGTGCCATACAGGCTTGTTCAGGCGCACAGGGTGGCGCATGTCTGCAGCTGACAAGGTGCATGTGTCCTTCCTTCGCTACATGACTGGGGCTGGGCAACGCTCCAGCATTGATGTGCTGATGCGCGATCTTCACCGCTCGCCCGTTCAGCACCATTGGGTTGTGCTGGCGGCGCGCTGGTGGGAACGCCTTAGGGCCATGCCCGTTGATCGTCTTGCGCGGGTTGCGTGGGTGTCGGATGTGGAGTTAGCATTGAGTGGTTGCAAAACTTGCTGGACATACTATCTGCTGCACACTATGCAACGCCTTGGTGTTATACAGCAGGCTGCATGGCGTGGGCCTGGGGTGACGGCTGCAAGTGTATGTGGGCTTGAGTTGCATGCCACAGCCGTGTCTGCTGCCCTTGCACGCTTGGTTAAGCAGGGGTGGGCCGATGCAGGTGCGGAGGATGCTGACCCAAGAACAGCACCAAGCAATCATGTTACTATGTGCACACATGCTGCCTGGGTGCATCCTATGGAGGCCGATGCTGCTTTTGACCGCAACACACAACCTCAATACATGCAATTATGCTTGCCGTTCCGGGTGTTGCAGTGCCTTGCACGGCTTCGCACTGGGGCTGCACAGTTGGAGGTGCAGCTGGGTAGACATGCCCGCCCTCGGGTGCCCAGGCAGCAGCGGTTGTGTAGACTGTGCTCGTGTGCTAATCCTGTTGCAGCTAGTCGAGCAGTTTGGCGCACACGCGTGCACGCCCGGACTGGGACCTATGACAATGTGGAGGATCTCAAACACTTTCTGCTAGAATGCCCTGCATATGACCATTTGCGCGGTGCCTGCCCTAGTGTGTTCTATCCTGCGGGTACTGTAGATCGCTATGCTAACGAGTTGGTGCCGCGCATTCTAGATTGTGAGGATCAAGAGGGCTTGGCTGTGGTGGTTTATCAGATGTGGTTGTATCGCTCAGTGTTGCTGGGGTTGTCCCCTGACCATCAAAGTGTGCCAATTCAGCCTGAGGGTTGTGTCCCTGTAGATGACGCCTTAGACGCTGTTGCTCCTAGCCCGTGATGAGTTTAGGTTACTTGACGAGTTACACATGCATCCTGTCACATTATTGGTTTGCTGCCGCCTTTATGCCGCCTTAGTTGCCCTGCCTATCTCTCTGGCTGTGTGATCTTGACAACATGCTTTTTTGTTGGTGTGCTTCTTCAGCACATGCTGTTGGCTGATTGGGGTGTGTCACTGACACACCGCAGATATAATCTTATGCTCAATCTGGAGAGACCCTGTGCGCAACGGATGGCCTCAATCTGCTACATTGTGTGCTCATCTTCTTTCGTCATGCGTTGACATTGTGCTCATTTTGGGGTGGCTCATACCATCTGAGATGGTGACTGGACCCACATGTAACTACTCTCTCTCAATTTTACTTCACGTTGCATTGTTCAAACACACATATGGTTTCCACGTATCATGCATAGGGGTGCCCACACTATTGGTAGGTCGCAGCATGAGTCACAGTAGGTCACACAGCATGAGGCATCACTCAACGGTTGTTTGCTGCGGCTATCAGCACCCACCTTGACTTTTGTGCCGCCAGTTCTGAAGGCCACCACGCTGCCATCCATGCTGCTAGACACCAGCAGCCCTGCATCAACAGTGTGCCACGCCACCTGCATGCACAGCACAGGTTAGTCGCGTCCACGTAATGCACCAGCAGGTAACAACCCATGAAACAGATGCCCAACATCATCACTCTGTATCACTGCAGCGCAGCAGGCACTAGTGTCTGACACATGGCATATTGCTCCAGTGACTGGAGTCCAGTCCGACTGAGCCTTGCTGCCTTGGCTCACCATCCATCACATGTCTCAGCCATCTTGCAGGCCAGAGTGCAGCTGGCTGATATTGTGTACATTTAACGTCCTACTCTTGTGACTGACCTTCAGTGACATCTGGGTGTGCAGCTGCCACTTCTTGATTGCAATGCCCTTGGCATAGTCGTACATGTATACCGCCCCATTCGCGCCCGATGCCGCCAGCTGGCTGCCATCAGGGGACCAGCAGACAGAGTACAGCGCAACAGCTGCAAGCAGCAGGCCACGCAAGGCAGCTGTGAGAGCAAGATCGGCAACGGCAGCTCGTCTAAACTGCTGTCAGGTGCCAGCAGTGCCTAACACAACGAGAGGTGTCTGCGCTAGTATACGCCTGCAAGACATAGCACACTTCGAGACCGCTGCTTGAAGCAGCCCTGCAACTATGCGTCTGCTCAAGAGTGTACTAAGTACTGCTGGGCATGCGCCCAGCGCAAGTGCTACTCACCTTGGCTCTCCCTGCCTGCGCTGTTTGGCACGTCAAGTGTTTTCACGCAGCTGCCTGAGCCCACATCCCACACCCGCACGGAGCCGTCATATGAACAGGTGGCCAGCAGCCGCGGGTCAACTGGGTGCATGCAGCAGTCAAAGATGGTCTCAGTGTGTCCTGGCTGCGTTGACCAGAGCTGCTCCTGGCTGCTCACATCATATGTTATCACCTGCAGGAAAGTGGCCGCAGCAGCACAGCTTGAATCAACCGCAACCAGCATCCGCATCAGCATCGATATCCGCATATTAAGCGTCATGTCCATGCAGGTAGATGCTGAGCTATGAGTACTGCAGGCGCCTGCTACAGCAGACGTGGTACAGCACGCTGCAAGCAAGAGCATCACAGCAGCGCACCTTGCCGTCCTGGAATGTGAGCAGCGCCCTGCTGCTGCCAGGCAAGAACTGTACACTCTGTGCAGGCCCCTTTCCAATCTTCAGGCTCTTCAGCGGCTGCTGCTGGCTCACGTTCCATAGCTGCAGCACACCTGCAGTACGCTTGCACTGTAACTGCGCGGCTAGTCGAGGTGACAGCATGACAACACAAATACTGCATTGAGCAAGCACTGGACAGCATATTTTATACAATTGTGAGTGGCTGCGCAGCCGACTACCCACAGCATGGTGCTGCTTACCTGTCTTATTGCTGATACTGACGAAGTTGCCAGGCTGGCTAGGTACAAAGGCAGCAGCGCGATCCGCAGCTGGCTGCTTTGCCAGGGCAAAAATCTGCAGCGGCAACACATGACCTTTATCTCAGATGCTGTACATGTTTTGTTATCTGGTGCATCCAGACTTTACAACTCACAGCTGCAGCTGGGCCCCAGGTCCAACACTGCCCATCAAGCAAACACGGCTGCTATACTTGCAGCAAACCTAACGCGATAAAGCGAGGTGCCCGCTGCTGATGCTGTTGCTTCTGACTGGCGCGGTTGCCGCCACATTTGGCATCCTGGCCGCACCTGGCTAAGTGCGTGCTGCTCTTCGCTGATTCCGTACAGCGCCATGCTGCCATTGCGGCACAGCAGCAGCAGATACTGCTTTGACAGCGGGTCAA
>CADDIJ020000323.1:0-20329 GCA_902809745.2 Tetradesmus lagerheimii | reverse complement strand
ATCAAGTCGCATGCTATGCGTATCTTGGTTGTGCTTGGTGTTCAAGGTGGTGGTCTGAAATATTTCTGGGAGCATGCAGGCGACTATAAACAAACGAAATAAAATTCTCCAGACGAGCACCGAAGCATTGGACATAGTCCAATTATCGCAGCGATCGTCATCAAGTCGCATGCTATGCATATCTTGGTTGTGCTTGGTGTTCAAGGTGGTGGTCTGAAATATTTGTAGGAGCATGCAGGCAACTTTAAACGACCGAAATAAAATTCTCCAGACGAGCACCGAAGCATTGGACATAGTCCAATTGTCGCAGCGATCGTCATCAATTCGCATGCTCTGCGTATCTTGTTTTTGCTTGGTGTTCAAGGTGGTGGTCTGAAATATTTGTAGGAGCATGCAGACAACTTTAAACGACCGAAATAAAATTCTCCAGACGAGCACCGAAGCATTGGACATAGTTCATTTATCGCAGCAATCGTCATCAAGTTGCATGCGATGCGAATCTTGTTTTTGCTTGGTGTTCAAGGTGTTGGTCTGAAATATTTGTAGGAGCATGCAGGCAACTATAAACGACCGAAATAAAATACTCCAGACGAGCACCGAAGCATTGGACATAGTTCATTTATAGCAGCGATCGTCATCAAGTCGCATGCTCTGCGTATCTTGTTTTTGCTTTGTGTTCAAGGTGGTGTTCTAAAATATTTCTGGGAGCATGCAGGCGACTATAAACAAACGAAATAAAATTCTCCAGACGAGCACCGAAGCATTGGACATAGTCCAATTGTCGCAGCGATCGTCATCAAGTCGCATGCGATGCGTATCTTGTTTTTGCTTGGTGTTCAAGGAGGTGGTCTGAAATATTTGTAGGAGCATGCAGGCAACTTTAAACAACCGAAATAAAATTCTTCAGACGAGCACCGAAGCATTGGACATAGTCCGAGCGTCCCAGCACTCGTCGTCAAGTCGCATGCTCTGCGTATCTTGTTTTTGCTTGGTGTTCAAGGTGGTGGTCTGAAATATTTCTGGGAGCATGCAGGCAACTATTAACGACCGAAATAAAATTCTCCAGACGAGCACCGAAGCATTGGACATAGTCCAATTGTCGCAGCGATCGTCATCAAGTCGCATGCTATGCGTATCTTATTTTTGCTTGGTGTTCAAGGTGGTGGTCTGAAATATTTCTGGGTGCATGCAGGCAACTATAAACGACCGAAATAAAATACTCCAGACGAGCACCGAAGCATTGGCCATAGTTCATTTATCGCAGCGATCGTCATCATGTCGCATGCGATGCGTATCTTGTTTTTGCTTGGTGTTCAAGGTGGTGGTCAAAAATATTTCTGGGAGCATGCAAGCGACTATAAACAAACGAAATAAAATTCTCAGACGAGCACCGAAGCATTGGACATAGTCCAATTATCGCAGCGATCGTCATCAAGTCGCAATAGGCGTCTTGTGTGTGTGTGTGTGTGTGGGTGGCGTAATGCTGCCTGTAAAGTGCAGCTTTTAGAAGTGTGCAAGTCACCATGCATTGATAGCTGACAGTGATTTTAGTGGAGTCTGGGCACTCGGTCAGGTCCTGGATGCCTTTAGGGGCTGCCCCGCACGGGGCTGTCTGCATGATCGTGTGACAGTGTTTCTTGGTACAAGAGACCTGTGGGGTGAGTGCGGAACAGGTTGCCTCATTCTTTCAACGGATCTTTTTATGGAGCAAGTGCACAGTTATGTAGGTCAGCCCTTGTAACTTTCTTGCTTCAAAAAAAAAAAAAAAAAAATACCCCATCCTCTCGTGGATTTTTTCATGGAGTAGGGTTTCGGTTTGCGTTGTCAAGCCAATGTAACTACTTTCCAAAAAAAAAAAAATTGGTTACATGGGCGGGACCAAGCAATAACGAATTTACTCCGTAAAAGATCCTTAGTTATTCCATGGATGGCTGTGGTATAGCGGATATTGGGCACTTGGTCGGGTCGGGTCCTGGAAGCCTAGTACGGCTGCTCTTCACGGAGCTATCTGCATGACCTTGTGACGGCGCCTCTTGCAAATAGAGAGCCGTGGAATGGGGGTGAGAACAGGTTACCCCATCCTCTCGTGGATTTTTTCACGGAGTAGGGTTTCGGTTTGCGTTGTCAAACCAATGTAACACTACTTTCCAAAAAAAAAAAAAAAAGTCCAATTGTCGCAGCGATCGTCATCAAGTCGCATGCTCTGCGTATCTTTTTTTTGCTTGGTGTTCAAGGAGGTGGTCTGAAATATTTGTAGGAGCATGCAGGCAACTTTAAACGACCGAAAAAAATTCTTCAGACGAGCACCGAAGCATGGACATAGTTCATTTATAGCAGCGATCGTCATCAAGTCGCATGCTCTGCGTATCTTGGTTGTGCTTGGTGTTCAAGGTGGTGGTCTAAAATATTTCTGGGAGCATGCAGGCGACTATAAACAAACGAAATAAAATTCTCCAGACGAGCACCGAAGCATTGGACATAGACCAATTGAAGTCCGGCGGGACTTTAAACACGTGGCGCAGTGGTGATGACGGTCGACTAGTGTCCGAGAGGTCGCAGGTTCGATTCTGAGCCAAGGCAGTATTTCCCTGGATTCAGGGGTACGGTCGGCGAAAGCCGAAGGAAGGATACTGCCATTGTCCTCGCGACTCTCCGCAGGACTCCGTCGATTGCTGGCTATATACATACCAGCCCTACTAGGTATGCAGTCCACCATCTGGGGTGATTCCAACATGCTGCCTAGTAGGGGTGTAAGGGTCTGGGTGGTCTACCTTACACCAGTAGAGAGAATAATAGTCGTTCAATTTCCGCCTCCCCAGAGGGTGAGGCGCGGTGCCGATGCCGAAAGGTAGGGCTTATCAGAATGATTATTATTATTATAGACCAATTGTCGCAGCGATCGTCATCAAGTCGCATGCTATGCGTATCTTTTTTTTGCTTGGTGTTCAAGGAGGTGGTCTGAAATATTTGTAGGAGCATGCAGGCAACTTTAAACGGCCGAAATAAAATTCTTCAGACGAGCACCGAAGCATGGACATAGTTCATTTATAGCAGCGATCGTCATCAAGTCGCATGCTCTGCGTATCTTGGTTGTGCTTGGTGTTCAAGGTGGTGGTCTGAAATATTTGTAGGAGCATGCAGGCAACTATAAACGACCGAAATAAAATTCTCCAGACGAGCACCGAAGCATTGGACATAGTACAATTGTCGCAGCGATCGTCATCAAGTCGCATGCTCTGCGTATCTTGTTTTTGCTTGGTGTTCAAGGTGGTGGTCTGAAATATTTGTAGGAGCATGCAGGCAACTATAAACGACCGAAATAAAATTCTCCAGACGAGCACCGAAGCATTGGACATAGTTCATTTATCGCAGCAATCGTCATCAAGTCGCATGCGATGCGTATCTTGTTTTTGCTTGGTGTTCAAGGTGTTGGTCTGAAATATTTGTAGGAGCATGCAGGCAACTATAAACGACCGAAATAAAATACTCCAGACGAGCACCGAAGCATTGGACATAGTTCATTTATAGCAGCGATCGTCATCAAGTCGCATGCTCTGCGTATCTTGTTTTTGCTTTGTGTTCAAGGTGGTGGTCTAAAATATTTCTGGGAGCATGCAGGCGACTATAAACAAACGAAATAAAATTCTCCAGACGAGCACCGAAGCATTGGACATAGTCCAATTGTCGCAGCGATCGTCATCAAGTCGCATGCTCTGCGTATCTTTTTTTTGCTTGGTGTTCAAGGAGGTGGTCTGAAATATTTGTAGGAGCATGCAGGCAACTAGAAACAACCGAAATAAAATTCTTCAGACGAGCACCGAAGCATTGGACATAGTCCGAGCGTCCCAGCACTCGTCGTCAAGTCGCATGCTCTGCGTATCTTGTTTTTGCTTGGTGTTCAAGGTGGTGGTCTGAAATATTTCTGGGAGCATGCAGGCAACTATTAACGACCGAAATAAAATTCTCCAGACGAGCACCGAAGCATTGGACATAGTCCAATTGTCGCAGCGATCGTCATCAAGTCGCATGCTATGCGTATCTTATTTTTGCTTGGTGTTCAAGGTGGTGGTCTGAAATATTTCTGGGAGCATGCAGGCAACTATAAACGACCGAAATAAAATACTCCAGACGAGCACCGAAGCATTGGCCATAGTTCATTTATCGCAGCGATCGTCATCATGTCGCATGCTCTGCGTATCTTGTTTTTGCTTGGTGTTCAAGGTGGTGGTCTAAAATATTTCTGGGAGCATGCAGGCGACTATAAACAAACGAAATAAAATTCTCCAGACGAGCACCGAAGCATTGGACATAGACCAATTGAAGTCCGGCGGGACTTTAAACACGTGGCGCAGTGGTGATGACGGTCGACTAGTGTCCGAGAGGTCGCAGGTTCGATTCTGAGCCAAGGCAGTATTTCCCTGGATTCAGGGGTACGGTCGGCGAAAGCCGAAGGAAGGATACTGCCATTGTCCTCGCGACTCTCCGCAGGACTCCGTCGATTGCTGGCTATATACATACAAGCCCTACTAGGTATGCAGTCCACCATCTGGGGTGATTCCCACATGCTGCCTAGTAGGGGTGTAAGGGTCTGGGTGGTCTACCTTACACCAGTAGAGAGAATAATAGTCGTTCAATTTCCGCCTCCCCAGAGGGTGAGGCGCGGTGCCGATGCCGAAAGGTAGGGCTTATCAGAATGATTATTATTATTATAGACCAATTGTCGCAGCGATCGTCATCAAGTCGCATGCTATGCGTATCTTTTTTTTGCTTGGTGTTCAAGGAGGTGGTCTGAAATATTTGTAGGAGCATGCAGGCAACTTTAAACGGCCGAAATAAAATTCTTCAGACGAGCACCGAAGCATGGACATAGTTCATTTATAGCAGCGATCGTCATCAAGTCGCATGCTCTGCGTATCTTGGTTGTGCTTGGTGTTCAAGGTGGTGGTCTGAAATATTTGTAGGAGCATGCAGGCAACTATAAACGACCGAAATAAAATTCTCCAGACGAGCACCGAAGCATTGGACATAGTCCAATTGTCGCAGCGATCGTCATCAAGTCGCATGCTCTGCGTATCTTGTTTTTGCTTGGTGTTCAAGGTGGTGGTCTGAAATATTTGTAGGAGCATGCAGGCAACTTTAAACGACCGAAATAAAATTCTCCAGACGAGCACCGAAGCATTGGACATAGTTCATTTATCGCAGCAATCGTCATCAAGTCGCATGCGATGCGTATCTTGTTTTTGCTTGGTGTTCAAGGTGTTGGTCTGAAATATTTCTGGGAGCATGCAGGCAACTATAAACGACCGAAATAAAATTCTCCAGACGAGCACCGAAGCATGCTCTGCGTATCTTGTTTTTGCTTGGTGTTCAAGGTGGTGGCCTGAAATATTTCTAAAAGCATGCAGGCAACTTTAAACGACCGAAATAAAATTCTCCAGACGAGCACCGAAGCATGGACATAGTTCATTTATCGCAGCGATCGTCATCAAGTCGCATGCGATGCGTATCTTGTTTTTGCTTGGTGTTCAAGGTGGTGGTTTGAAATATTTCTGGGAGCATGCAGGCAACTTTAAACGACCGAATCAAAATTCTCCAGACAAGCACCGAAGCATTGGACATAGTCCAATTGTCGCAGCGATCGTCATCAAGTCGCATGCTCTGCGTATCTTGTTTTTGCTTGGTGTTCAAGGTGGTGGTCTGAAATATTTGTAGGAGCATGCAGGCATCTTTAAACGACCGAAATAAAATTCTTCAGACGAGCACCGAAGCATGGACATAGTTCATTTATAGCAGCGATCGTCATCAAGTCGCATGCTCTGCGTATCTTGGTTGTGCTTGGTGTTCAAGGTGGTGGTCTGAAATATTTGTAGGAGCATGCAGGCAACTATAAACGACCGAAATAAATTCTCCAGACGAGCACCGAAGCATTGGACATAGTCCAATTGTCGCAGCGATCGTCATCAATTCGCATGCTCTGCGTATCTTGTTTTTGCTTGGTGTTCAAGGTGGTGGTCTGAAATATTTGTAGGAGCATGCAGGCAACTTTAAACGACCGAAAAAAAATTCTCCAGACGAGCACCGAAGCATTGGACATAGTTCATTCATCGCAGCAATCGTCATCAAGTCGCATGCGATGCGTATCTTGTTTTTGCTTGGTGTTCAAGGTGTTGGTCTGAAATATTTCTGGGAGCATGCAGGCAACTATAAACGACCGAAATAAAATTCTCCAGACGAGCACCGAAGCATGCTCTGCGTATCTTGTTTTTGCTTGGTGTTCAAGGTGGTGGTCTGAAATATTTCTAAGAGCATGCAGGCAACTTTGAACGACCGAAATAAAATTCACCAGACGAGCACCGAAGCATGGACATAGTTCATTTATCGCAGCGATCGTCATCAAGTCGCATGCGATGCGTATCTTGTTTTTGCTTGGTGTTCAAGGTGGTGGTTTGAAATATTTCTGGGAGCATGCAGGCAACTTTAAACGACCGAATCAAAATTCTCCAGACAAGCACCGAAGCATTGGACATAGTCCAATTGTTTGGTGATGACACACAACTGCACATTGCTTTGAATGTGCTTGTGTAATTTGAACTTATGTGTTTATGTGCATGCTGCATGTTGCATGTCAATGTCTTCGGATTGATTACATGTACAACGCGTGCTATACACATAATTCATAGCCAGGTTGTGAGCATCGCCTTTTGTGGCAAGTCATGACCTAATGACAGCCGCAGTTATTCCATGGATGGCTGTGGTATAGCGGATATTGGGCACTTGGTCGGGTCGGGTCCTGGAAGCCTAGTACGGCTGCTCTTCACGGAGCTATCTGCATGACCTTGTGACGGCGCCTCTTGCAAATAGAGAGCCGTGGAATGGGTGTGAGAACAGGTTACCCCATCCTCTCGTGGATTTTTTCACGGAGTAGGGTTTCGGTTTGCGTTGTCAAACCAATGTAACACTACTTTCCAAAAAAAAAAAAAAAAGTCCAATTGTCGCAGCGATCGTCATCAAGTCGCATGCTCTGCGTATCTTTTTTTTGCTTGGTGTTCAAGGAGGTGGTCTGAAATATTTGTAGGAGCATGCAGGCAACTTTAAACAACCGAAATAAAATTCTTCAGACGAGCACCGAAGCATTGGACATAGTCAAATTGTCGCAGCGATCGTCATCAAGTCGCATGCTCTGCGTATCTTGTTTTTGCTTGGTGTTCAAGGTGGTGGTCTGAAATATTTGTAGGAGCATGCAGGCATCTTTCAACGACCGAAATAAAATTCTTCAGACGAGCACCGAAGCATGGACATAGTTCATTTATAGCAGCGATCGACATCAAGTCGCATGCTCTGCGTATCTTGGTTGTGCTTGGTGTTCAAGGTGGTGGTCTGAAATATTTGTAGGAGCATGCAGGCAACTAGAAACGACCGAAAAAAAATTCTCCAGACGAGCACCGAAGCATTGGACATAGTCCAATTGTCGCAGCGATCGTCATCAATTCGCATGCTCTGCGTATCTTGTTTTTGCTTGGTGTTCAAGGTGGTGGTCTGAAATATTTGTAGGAGCATGCAGGCAACTTTAAACGACCGAAAAAAAATTCTCCAGACGAGCACCGAAGCATTGGACATAGTTCATTTATCGCAGCAATCGTCATCAAGTCGCATGCGATGCGTATCTTGTTTTTGCTTGGTGTTCAAGGTGTTGGTCTGAAATATTTCTGGGAGCATGCAGGCAACTATAAACAACCGAAATAAAATTCTCCAGACGAGCACCGAAGCATGCTCTGCGTATCTTGTTTTTGCTTGGTGTTCAAGGTGGTGGTCTGAAATATTTCTAAGAGCATGCAGGCGACTATAAACAAGCGAAAAAAAATTCTCAGACGAGCACCGAAGCATTGGACATAGTCCAATTATCGCAGCGATCGTCATCAAGTCGCAATAGGCGTCTTGTGTGTGTGTGTGTGTGCGTGGCGTAATGCTGCCTGTAAAGTGCAGCTTTTAGAAGTGTGCAAGTCACCATGCATTGATAGCTGACAGTGATTTTAGTGGAGTCTGGGAACTCGGTCAGGTCCTGGATGCCTTTCGGGGCTGCCCCGCACGGGGCTGTCTGCATGATCGTGTGACAGTGTCTCTTGGTACAAGAGACCTGTGGGGTGAGTGCGGAACAGGTTGCCTCAAAAAAAAAAAAAAAAGAACAGGTTGCCTCATTCTCTCAACGGATCTTTTTATGGAGCAAGTGCACAGTTATGTAGGTCAGCCCTTGTAACTTTCTTGCTTCAAAAAAAAAAAAAAAATCAAGTCGCATGCTCTGCGTATCTTTTTTTTGCTTGGTGTTCAAGGTGGCGGTCTGAAATATTTCTAGGCATTACGAGGGCAACTTTTAAACAACCGAAATAAAATTCTTCAGACGAGCGGCATTGGACGTCCGGGAAGCGTCCCAACGCTTTCGTCCAGGTCGCATCTTCTCTTTGTTTTGCTTGGTGTTCAAGGTGGTGGTCTGAAATATTTGTATGAGCATGCAGGCAACTATTAACGACCGAAATAAAATTCTCCAGACGAGCACCGAAGCATTGGACATAGTCCAATTGTCGCAGCGATCGTCATCAAGTCGCATGCTATGCGTATCTCATTTTTGCTTGGTGTTCAAGGTGGTGGTCTGAAATATTTCTAAGAGCATGCAGGCAACTATTAAAGACCGAAATAAAATACTCCAGACGAGCACCGAAGCATTGGCCATAGTTCATTTATCGCAGCGATCGTCATCATGTCGCATGCGATGCGTATCTTGTTTTTGCTTGGTGTTCAAGGTGGTGGTCTAAAATATTTCTGGGAGCATGCAGGCGACTATAAACAAACGAAATAAAATTCTCAGACGAGCACCGAAGCATTGGACATAGTCCAATTATCGCAGCGATCGTCATCAAGTCGCAATAGGCGTCTTGTGTGTGTGTGTGTGTGTGTGCGTGGCGTAATGCTGCCTGTAAAGTGTAGCTTTTAGAAGTATGCAAGTCACCATGCATTGATAGCTGACAGTGATTTTAGTGGAGTCTGGGCACTCGGTCAGGTCCTGGATGCCTTTCGGGGCTGCCCCGCACGGGGCTGTCTGCATGATCGTGTGACAGTGTCTCTTGGTACAAGAGACCTGTGGGGTGAGTGCCGAACAGGTTGCCTCATTCTCTCAACGGATCTTTTTATGGAGCAAGTGCACAGTTATGTAGGTCAGCCCTTGTAACTTTCTTGCTTCAAAAAAAAAAAAAAAAAATCAAGTCGCATGCTCTGCGTATCTTTTTTTTGCTTGGTGTTCAAGGTGGCGGTCTGAAATATTTCTAAGAGCATGCAGTCGACTAAAAACGACCGAAATAAAATTCTCCAGACGAGCACCGAAGCATTGGACATAGTCCAATTGTCGCATCGATCGTCATCAAGTCGCATGCTCTGCGTATCTTTTTTTTGCTTGGTGTTCAAGGAGGTGGTCTGAAATATTTGTAGGAGCATGCAGGCAACTTTAAACGACCGAAATAAATTCTTCAGACGAGCACCGAAGCATGGACATAGTTCATTTATAGCAGCGATCGTCATCAAGTCGCATGCTCTGCGTATCTTGGTTGTGCTTGGTGTTCAAGGTGGTGGTCTGAAATATTTGTAGGAGCATGCAGGCAACTATAAACGACCGAAAAAAAATTCTCCAGACGAGCACCGAAGCATTGGACATAGTCCAATTGTCGCAGCGATCGTCATCAAGTCGCATGCTCTGCGTATCTTGGTTGTGCTTGGTGTTCAAGGTGGTGGTCTAAAATATTTCTGGGAGCATGCAGGCGACTATAAACAAACGAAATAAAATTCTCCAGACGAGCACCGAAGCATTGGACATAGACCAATTGAAGTCCGGCGGGACTTTAAACACGTGGCGCAGTGGTGATGACGGTCGACTAGTGTCCGAGAGGTCGCAGGTTCGATTCTGAGCCAAGGAAGTATTTTCCTGGATTCAGGGGTACGGTCGGCGAAAGCCGAAGGAAGGATACTGCCATTGTCCTCGCGACTCTCCGCAGGACTCCGTCGATTGCTGGCTATATACATACCAGCCCTACTAGGTATGCAGTCCACCATCTGGGGTGATTCCAACATGCTGCCTAGTAGGGGTGTAAGGGTCTGGGTGGTCTACCTTACACCAGTAGAGAGAATAATAGTCGTTCAATTTCCGCCTCCCCAGAGGGTGAGGCGCGGTGCCGATGCCGAAAGGTAGGGCTTATCAGAATGATTATTATTATTATAGACCAATTGTCGCAGCGATCGTCATCAAGTCGCATGCTATGCGTATCTTTTTTTTGCTTGGTGTTCAAGGAGGTGGTCTGAAATATTTGTAGGAGCATGCAGGCAACTTTAAACGGCCGAAAAAAAATTCTTCAGACGAGCACCGAAGCATGGACATAGTTCATTTATAGCAGCGATCGTCATCAAGTCGCATGCTCTGCGTATCTTGGTTGTGCTTGGTGTTCAAGGTGGTGGTCTGAAATATTTGTAGGAGCATGCAGGCAACTATAAACGACCGAAATAAAATTCTCCAGACGAGCACCGAAGCATTGGACATAGTCCAATTGTCGCAGCGATCGTCATCAAGTCGCATGCTCTGCGTATCTTGTTTTTGCTTGGTGTTCAAGGTGGTGGTCTGAAATATTTGTAGGAGCATGCAGGCAACTTTAAACGACCGAAATAAAATTCTCCAGACGAGCACCGAAGCATTGGACATAGTTCATTTATCGCAGCAATCGTCATCAAGTCGCATGCGATGCGTATCTTGTTTTTGCTTGGTGTTCAAGGTGTTGGTCTGAAATATTTCTGGGAGCATGCAGGCAACTATAAACGACCGAAATAAAATTCTCCAGACGAGCACCGAAGCATGCTCTGCGTATCTTGTTTTTGCTTGGTGTTCAAGGTGGTGGTCTGAAATATTTCTAAGAGCATGCAGGCAACTTTAAACGACCGAAATAAAATTCTCCAGACGAGCACCGAAGCATGGACATAGTTCATTTATCGCAGCGATCGTCATCAAGTCGCATGCGATGCGTATCTTGTTTTTGCTTGGTGTTCAAGGTGGTGGTTTGAAATATTTCTGGGAGCATGCAGGCAACTTTAAACGACCGAATCAAAATTCTCCAGACAAGCACCGAAGCATTGGACATAGTCCAATTGTCGCAGCGATCGTCATCAAGTCGCATGCTCTGCGTATCTTGTTTTTGCTTGGTGTTCAAGGTGGTGGTCTGAAATATTTGTAGGAGCATGCAGGCATCTTTCAACGACCGAAATAAAATTCTTCAGACGAGCACCGAAGCATGGACATAGTTCATTTATAGCAGCGATCGTCATCAAGTCGCATGCTCTGCGTATCTTGGTTGTGCTTGGTGTTCAAGGTGGTGGTCTGAAATATTTGTAGGAGCATGCAGGCAACTAGAAACGACCGAAAAAAAATTCTCCAGACGAGCACCGAAGCATTGGACATAGTCCAATTGTCGCAGCGATCGTCATCAATTCGCATGCTCTGCGTATCTTGTTTTTGCTTGGTGTTCAAGGTGGTGGTCTGAAATATTTGTAGGAGCATGCAGGCAACTTTAAACGACCGAAATAAAATTCTCCAGACGAGCACCGAAGCATTGGACATAGTCCAATTGTCGCAGCGATCGTCATCAATTCGCATGCTCTGCGTATCTTGTTTTTGCTTGGTGTTCAAGGTGGTGGTCTGAAATATTTGTAGGAGCATGCAGGCAACTTTAAACGACCGAAATAAAATTCTCCAGACGAGCACCGAAGCATTGGACATAGTTCATTTATCGCAGCAATCGTCATCAAGTCGCATGCGATGAGTATCTTGTTTTTGCTTGGTGTTCAAGGTGTTGGTCTGAAATATTTCTGGGAGCATGCAGGCAACTATAAACGACCGAAATAAAATTCTCCAGACGAGCACCGAAGCATGCTCTGCGTATCTTGTTTTTGCTTGGTGTTCAAGGTGGTGGTCTGAAATATTTCTAAGAGCATGCAGGCAACTTTGAACGACCGAAATAAAATTCACCAGACGAGCACCGAAGCATGGACATAGTTCATTTATCGCAGCGATCGTCATCAAGTCGCATGCGATGCGTATCTTGTTTTTGCTTGGTGTTCAAGGTGGTGGTTTGAAATATTTCTGGGAGCATGCAGGCAACTTTAAACGACCGAATCAAAATTCTCCAGACAAGCACCGAAGCATTGGACATAGTCCAATTGTTTGGTGATGACACACAACTGCACATTGCTTTGAATGTGCTTGTGTAATTTGAACTTATGTGTTTATGTGCATGCTGCATGTTGCATGTCAATGTCTTCGGATTGATTACATGTACAACGCGTGCTATACACATAATTCATAGCCAGGTTGTGAGCATCGCCTTTTGTGGCAAGTCATGACCTAATGACAGCCGCAGTTATTCCATGGATGGCTGTGGTATAGCGGATATTGGGCACTTGGTCGGGTCGGGTCCTGGAAGCCTAGTACGGCTACTCTTCACGGAGCTATCTGCATGACCTTGTGACGGCGCCTCTTGCAAATAGAGAGCCGTGGAATGGGTGTGAGAACAGGTTACCCCATCCTCTCGTGGATTTTTTCACGGAGTAGGGTTTCGGTTTGCGTTGTCAAACCAATGTAACACTACTTTCCAAAAAAAAAAAAAAAAGTCCAATTGTCGCAGCGATCGTCATCAAGTCGCATGCTCTGCGTATCTTTTTTTTGCTTGGTGTTCAAGGAGGTGGTCTGAAATATTTGTAGGAGCATGCAGGCAACTTTAAACAACCGAAATAAAATTCTTCAGACGAGCACCGAAGCATTGGACATAGTCCGAGCGTCCCAGCACTCTTCGTCAAGTCGCATGCTCTGCGTATCTTGTTTTTGCTTGGTGTTCAAGGTGGTGGTCTGAAATATTTGTAGGAGCATGCAGGCAACTTTAAACGACCGAAATAAAATTCTCCAGACGAGCACCGAATCATTGGACATAGTTCATTTATCGCAGCAATCGTCATCAAGTCGCATGCGATGCGTATCTTGTTTTTGCTTGGTGTTCAAGGTGTTGGTCTGAAATATTTCTGGGAGCATGCAGGCAACTATAAACGACCGAAATAAAATTCTCCAGACGAGCACCGAAGCATGCTCTGCGTATCTTGTTTTTGCTTGGTGTTCAAGGTGGTGGTCTGAAATATTTTTAAGAGCATGCAGGCAACTTTAAACGACCGAAATAAAATTCTCCAGACGAGCACCGAAGCATGGACATAGTTCATTTATCGCAGCGATCGTCATCAAGTCGCATGCGATGCGTATCTTGTTTTTGCTTGGTGTTAAAGGTGGTGGTTTGAAATATTTCTGGGAGCATGCAGGCAACTTTAAACGACCGAATCAAAATTCTCCAGACAAGCACCGAAGCATTGGACATAGTCCAATTGTCGCAGCGATCGTCATCAAGTCGCATGCTCTGCGTATCTTGTTTTTGCTTGGTGTTCAAGGTGGTGGTCTGAAATATTTGTAGGAGCATGCAGGCATCTTTAAACGACCGAAATAAAATTCTTCAGACGAGCACCGAATTATGGACATAGTTCATTTATAGCAGCGATCGTCATCAAGTCGCATGCTCTGCGTATCTTGGTTGTGCTTGGTGTTCAAGGTGGTGGTCTGAAATATTTGTAGGAGCATGCAGGCAACTAGAAACGACCGAAATAAAATTCTCCAAAAGAGCACCGAAGCATTGGACATAGTCCAATTGTCGCAGCGATCGTCATCAATTCGCATGCTCTGCGTATCTTGTTTTTGCTTGGTGTTCAAGGTGGTGGTCTGAAATATTTGTAGGAGCATGCAGGCAACTTTAAACGACCGAAAAAAAATTCTCCAGACGAGCACCGAAGCATTGGACATAGTTCATTCATCGCAGCAATCATCATCAAGTCGCATGCGATGCGTATCTTGTTTTTGCTTGGTGTTCAAGGTGTTGGTCTGAAATATTTCTGTGAGCATGCAGGCAACTATAAACGACCGAAATAAAATTCTCCAGACGAGCACCGAAGCATGCTCTGCGTATCTTGTTTTTGCTTGGTGTTCATGGTGGTGGTCTGAAATATTTCTAAGAGCATGCAGGCAACTTTGAACGACCGAAATAAAATTCTCCAGACGAGCACCGAAGCATGGACATAGTTCATTTATCGCAGCGATCGTCATCAAGTCGCATGCGATGCGTATCTTGTTTTTGCTTGGTGTTCAAGGTGGTGGTTTGAAATATTTCTGGGAGCATGCAGGCAACTTTAAACGACCGAATCAAAATTCTCCAGACAAGCACCGAAGCATTGGACATAGTCCAATTGTTTGGTGATGACACACAACTGCACATTGCTTTGAATGTGCTTGTGTAATTTGAACTTATGTGTTTATGTGCATGCTGCATGTTGCATGTCAATGTCTTCGGATTGATTACATGTACAACGCGTGCTATACACATAATTCATAGCCAGGTTGTGAGCATCGCCTTTTGTGGCAAGTCATGACCTAATGACAGCCGCAGTTATTCCATGGATGGCTGTGGTATAGCGGATATTGGGCACTTGGTCGGGTCGGGTCCTGGAAGCCTAGTACGGCTGCTCTTCACGGAGCTATCTGCATGACCTTGTGACGGCGCCTCTTGCAAATAGAGAGCCGTGGAATGGGTGTGAGAACAGGTTACCCCATCCTCTCGTGGATTTTTTCACGGAGTAGGGTTTCGGTTTGCGTTGTCAAACCAATGTAACACTACTTTCCAAAAAAAAAAAAAAAAGTCCAATTGTCGCAGCGATCGTCATCAAGTCGCATGCTCTGCGTATCTTTTTTTTGCTTGGTGTTCAAGGAGGTGGTCTGAAATATTTGTAGGAGCATGCAGGCAACTTTAAACAACCGAAATAAAATTCTTCAGACGAGCACCGAAGCATTGGACATAGTCAAATTGTCGCAGCGATCGTCATCAAGTCGCATGCTCTGCGTATCTTGTTTTTGCTTGGTGTTCAAGGTGGTGGTCTGAAATATTTGTAGGAGCATGCAGGCAACTTTAAACGACCGAAATAAAATTCTCCAGACGAGCACCGAAGCATTGGACATAGTTCATTTATCGCAGCAATCGTCATCAAGTCGCATGCGATGCGTATCTTGTTTTTGCTTGGTGTTCAAGGTGTTGGTCTGAAATATTTCTGGCAGCATGCAGGCAACTATAAACGACCGAAATAAAATTCTCCAGACGAGCAGCGAAGCATGCTCTGCGTATCTTGTTTTTGCTTGGTGTTCAAGGTGGTGGTCTGAAATATTTCTAAGAGCACGCAGGCAACTTTAAACGACCGAAATAAAATTCTCCAGACGAGCACCGAAGCATGGACATAGTTCATTTATCGCAGCGATCGTCATCAAGTCGCATGCGATGCGTATCTTGTTTTTGCTTGGTGTTCAAGGTGGTGGTTTGAAATATTTCTGGGAGCATGCAGGCAACTTTAAACGACCGAATCAAAATTCTCCAGACAAGCCCTGAAGCATTGGACATAGTCCAATTGTCGCAGCGATCGTCATCAAGTCGCATGCTCTGCGTATCTTGGTTGTGCTTGGTGTTCAAGGTGGTGGTCTGAAATATTTGTAGGAGCATGCAGGCAACTATAAACGACCGAAATAAAATTCTCCAGACGAGCACCGAAGCATTGGACATAGTCCAATTGTCGCAGCGATCGTCATCAAGTCGCATGCTATGCGTATCTTTTTTTTGCTTGGTGTTCAAGGAGGTGGTCTGAAATATTTGTACGAGCATGCAGGCAACTTTAAACGACCGAAATAAAATTCTTCAGACGAGCAGCGAAGCATGGACATAGTTCATTTATAGCAGCGATCGTCATCAAGTCGCATGCTCTGCGTATCTTGGTTGTGCTTGGTGTTCAAGGTGGTGGTCTGAAATATTTGTAGGAGCATGCAGGCAACTATAAACGACCGAAATAAAATTCTCCAGACGAGCACCGAAGCATAGGACATAGACCAATTATAGCAGCGATCGTCATCAAGTCGCATGCTATGCGTATCTTTTTTTTGCTTGGTGTTCAAGGTGGTGGTCTGAAATATTTCTGGGTGCATGCAGGCAACTATAAACGACCGAAATAAAATACTCCAGACGAGCACCGAAGCATTGGCCATAGTTCATTTATCGCAGCGATCGTCATCATGTCGCATGCGATGCGTATCTTGTTTTTGCTTGGTGTTCAAGGTGGTGGTCAAAAATATTTCTGGGAGCATGCAAGCGACTATAAACAAACGAAATAAAATTCTCAGACGAGCACCGAAGCATTGGACATAGTCCAATTATCGCAGCGATCGTCATCAAGTCGCAATAGGCGTCTTGTGTGTGTGTGTGTGTGCGTGGCGTAATGCTGCCTGTAAAGTGCAGCTTTTAGAAGTGTGCAAGTCACCATGCATTGATAGCTGACAGTGATTTTAGTGGAGTCTGGGCACTCGGTCAGGTCCTGGATGCCTTTCGGGGCTGCCCCGCACGGGGCTGTCTGCATAATCGTGTGACAGTGTCTCTTGGTACAAGAGACCTGTGGGGTGAGTGCGGAACAGGTTGCCTCATTCTCTCAACGGATCTTTTTATGGAGCAAGTGCACAGTTATGTAGGTCAGCCCTTGTAACTTTCTTGCTTCAAAAAAAAAAAAAAAAAATCAAGTCGCATGCTCTGCGTATCTTTTTTTTGCTTGGTGTTCAAGGTGGCGGTCTGAAATATTTCTAAGAGCATGCAGTCGACTAAAAACGACCGAAATAAAATTCTCCAGACGAGCACCGAAGCATTGGACATAGACCAATTATCGCAGCGATCGTCATCAAGTCGCATGCTATGCATATCTTGGTTGTGCTTGGTGTTCAAGGTGGTGGTCTGAAATATTTGTAGGAGCATGCAGGCAACTTTAAACGACCGAAATAAAATTCTCCAGACGAGCACCGAAGCATTGGACATAGTCCAATTGTCGCAGCGATCGTCATCAAGTCGCATGCTATGCGTATCTTTTTTTGCTTGGTGTTCAAGGAGGTGGTCTGAAATATTTGTAGGAGCATGCAGGCAACTTTAAACGACCGAAATAAAATTCTTCAGACGAGCACCGAAGCATGGACATAGTTCATTTATAGCAGCGATCGTCATCAAGTCGCATGCTCTGCGTATCTTGTTTTTGCTTGGTGTTCAAGGTGTTGGTCTGAAATATTTGTAGCAGCATGCAGGCAACTAGAAACGACCGAAATAAAATTCTTCAGACGAGCACCGAAGCATTGGCCATAGTTCATTTATCGCAGCGATCGTCATCATGTCGCATGCGATGCGTATCTTGTTTTTGCTTGGTGTTCAAGGTGGTTGTCTAAAATATTTCTGGGAGCATGCAGGCGACTATAAACAAACGAAATAAAATTCTCAGACGAGCACCGAAGCATTGGACATAGACCAATTGTCGCAGCGATCGTCATCAAGTCGCATGCTATGCGTATCTTTTTTTTGCTTGGTGTTCAAGGAGGTGGTCTTAAATATTTGTAGGAGCATGCATGCAACTTTAAACAACCGAAATAAAATTCTTCAGACGAGCACCGAAGCATTGGACATAGTCCGAGCGTCCCAGCACTCGTCGTCAAGTCGCATGCTCTGCGTATCTTGTTTTTGCTTGGTGTGCAAGGTGGTGGTCTGAAATATTTCTGGGAGCATGCAGGCAACTATTAACGACCGAAATAAAATTCTCCAGACGAGCACCGAAGCATTGGACATAGTCCAATTGTCGCAGCGATCGTCATCAAGTCGCATGCTATGCGTATCTTATTTTTGCTTGGTGTTCAAGGTGGTGGTCTGAAATATTTCTAAGAGCATGCAGGCAACTATTAAAGACCGAAATAAAATACTCCAGACGAGCACCGAAGCATTGGCCATAGTTCATTTATCGCAGCGATCGTCATCATGTCGCATGCGATGCGTATCTTGTTTTTGCTTGGTGTTCAAGGTGGTGGTCAAAAATATTTCTGGGAGCATGCAAGCGACTATAAACAAACGAAATAAAATTCTCAGACGAGCACCGAAGCATTGGACATAGTCCAATTATCGCAGCGATCGTCATCAAGTCGCAATAGGCGTCTTGTGTGTGTGTGTGTGTGTGGGTGGCGTAATGCTGCCTGTAAAGTGCAGCTTTTAGAAGTGTGCAAGTCACCATGCATTGATAGCTGACAGTGATTTTAGTGGAGTCTGGGCACTCGGTCAGGTCCTGGATGCCTTTAGGGGCTGCCCCGCACGGGGCTGTCTGCATGATCGTGTGACAGTGTTTCTTGGTACAAGAGACCTGTGGGGTGAGTGCGGAACAGGTTGCCTCATTCTTTCAACGGATCTTTTTATGGAGCAAGTGCACAGTTATGTAGGTCAGCCCTTGTAACTTTCTTGCTTCAAAAAAAAAAAAAAAAAAATACCCCATCCTCTCGTGGATTTTTTCATGGAGTAGGGTTTCGGTTTGCGTTGTCAAGCCAATGTAACTACTTTCCAAAAAAAAAAAAATTGGTTACATGGGCGGGACCAAGCAATAACGAATTTACTCCGTAAAAGATCCTTAGTTATTCCATGGATGGCTGTGGTATAGCGGATATTGGGCACTTGGTCGGGTCGGGTCCTGGAAGCCTAGTACGGCTGCTCTTCACGGAGCTATCTGCATGACCTTGTGACGGCGCCTCTTGCAAATAGAGAGCCGTGGAATGGGGGTGAGAACAGGTTACCCCATCCTCTCGTGGATTTTTTCACGGAGTAGGGTTTCGGTTTGCGTTGTCAAACCAATGTAACACTACTTTCCAAAAAAAAAAAAAAAAGTCCAATTGTCGCAGCGATCGTCATCAAGTCGCATGCTCTGCGTATCTTTTTTTTGCTTGGTGTTCAAGGAGGTGGTCTGAAATATTTGTAGGAGCATGCAGGCAACTTTAAACGACCGAAAAAAATTCTTCAGACGAGCACCGAAGCATGGACATAGTTCATTTATAGCAGCGATCGTCATCAAGTCGCATGCTCTGCGTATCTTGGTTGTGCTTGGTGTTCAAGGTGGTGGTCTAAAATATTTCTGGGAGCATGCAGGCGACTATAAACAAACGAAATAAAATTCTCCAGACGAGCACCGAAGCATTGGACATAGACCAATTGAAGTCCGGCGGGACTTTAAACACGTGGCGCAGTGGTGATGACGGTCGACTAGTGTCCGAGAGGTCGCAGGTTCGATTCTGAGCCAAGGCAGTATTTCCCTGGATTCAGGGGTACGGTCGGCGAAAGCCGAAGGAAGGATACTGCCATTGTCCTCGCGACTCTCCGCAGGACTCCGTCGATTGCTGGCTATATACATACCAGCCCTACTAGGTATGCAGTCCACCATCTGGGGTGATTCCAACATGCTGCCTAGTAGGGGTGTAAGGGTCTGGGTGGTCTACCTTACACCAGTAGAGAGAATAATAGTCGTTCAATTTCCGCCTCCCCAGAGGGTGAGGCGCGGTGCCGATGCCGAAAGGTAGGGCTTATCAGAATGATTATTATTATTATAGACCAATTGTCGCAGCGATCGTCATCAAGTCGCATGCTATGCGTATCTTTTTTTTGCTTGGTGTTCAAGGAGGTGGTCTGAAATATTTGTAGGAGCATGCAGGCAACTTTAAACGGCCGAAATAAAATTCTTCAGACGAGCACCGAAGCATGGACATAGTTCATTTATAGCAGCGATCGTCATCAAGTCGCATGCTCTGCGTATCTTGGTTGTGCTTGGTGTTCAAGGTGGTGGTCTGAAATATTTGTAGGAGCATGCAGGCAACTATAAACGACCGAAATAAAATTCTCCAGACGAGCACCGAAGCATTGGACATAGTACAATTGTCGCAGCGATCGTCATCAAGTCGCATGCTCTGCGTATCTTGTTTTTGCTTGGTGTTCAAGGTGGTGGTCTGAAATATTTGTAGGAGCATGCAGGCAACTATAAACGACCGAAATAAAATTCTCCAGACGAGCACCGAAGCATTGGACATAGTTCATTTATCGCAGCAATCGTCATCAAGTCGCATGCGATGCGTATCTTGTTTTTGCTTGGTGTTCAAGGTGTTGGTCTGAAATATTTGTAGGAGCATGCAGGCAACTATAAACGACCGAAATAAAATACTCCAGACGAGCACCGAAGCATTGGACATAGTTCATTTATAGCAGCGATCGTCATCAAGTCGCATGCTCTGCGTATCTTGTTTTTGCTTTGTGTTCAAGGTGGTGGTCTAAAATATTTCTGGGAGCATGCAGGC